>CAUDMG010001673.1:1390000-1457500 GCA_958450375.1 Homarus gammarus | reverse complement strand
TATGGTTTAACGCTAAGAGGATGATGTTTTAATTCTCATGGTAATGGTTTAAATATTTGAGGATGATGGCTTAACTCTTTGAGGCTGATTTTTAATTATGAGGAAGATGGTTTAACCCTTTTGAGGAAAATGGTTTAACCCCTTTTGAGAATGGGTTTAACCCTTTTGAGGACGATGCTTTAACTCTGAAGACGATGATATAACACTTTTGAAGACGATGGTTTAACAGGGTGATGGTTTAATCATTTAAGAGATATGAATTAACCCCAAAATCATGCGATTCCATCAATAAAAAATATAACTTGAGACAGGAAAGTGTTAAACCTCGCCCAGACATTTAAGACGAGCACAAGTGACAAAACGATTTGAAATAAGCTTGTTATACCATTATGTTAATTTAAATATTTATAAACTTCAATTGCGTTTTCTAATGTTTTTGTTGTTGTTTTAGTGTTGTTTTGTTTGTTGTTGTTTGTATTACTTTTGTTTTTGTCGCTTATCTACTTCTCGCCCAAGCGCCTCACACCCACACCAAGGTAGAGATTTCAAGAGCTGGTTGACTGAGAGTGTTGACAGCTGATGAGTGCAGAGAGCTAAGCCACTGGGCGAGCGAGAGAGACCCGTGGGCAGTAGCAGGACCCCTTCATCAAGATTTCCGGCCATGTTGCTCAGGTCAGATGGAGATGACCGCTCAAGCACGGTACCCAAATCTTAGCGGGCCCTCAGTCGTAACAGATCTCAGTTATAATAGGCCCCACCTAACCTACGCAAACCCACGGAGACTGGACCCCCACCTGACCGATATCATGATTGAGGCTTAGTCCTTAATTGATCTGAGTACTGTCCTCATATCTGAGGGTTGGCGACCACAGTCCTCTACTCTAAACGTTCTCGGGCTGTTTTTACCAATCCTCTTAGGTTTTGTCCTAATTGGGCTCTAATCTTCATGATTAGATGATGTTAGGTTGCGATCCATTAGGACTGGGACCTGGTATGACCGGGGCGCATCTGACCTGCAGCTGGTGTGTGTGTGTGTGTGTGTGTAAACTAAATTATCACTCTTAATTACCGACATTACCTGAAGCACCGACCGACTCGCCTCACCCTACACGCCATCCCCATACTACTGAGCCTGGGAGGAGGAGGAGGAGGAGGAGGGAGTTGGTGTCTCGTTTGTCAACAAGGCCACTCACCCACTACCTCCCAGCAGGTGGTGGTCCTGACAGAGGCGACGACGTGGTGCTCCAAGTACAGATGGTATCTGAGCATTGAACGAGATCTTTTTATAAACTTCACTCAAATTTCCTTCGTTTCTCATATTCATTCGTGTCTGTGAACTTTAAATCTAAATGAATTTTTTCTATATTAAAATAAAAGTTTTCGTAGTATGAGAGAGACTGGCCGGACATGTGTTAATTAATCTCCCGACTCTTGGTATTCAACAGGTAATGGGTCACTCCGCCCCGATAGGATGCACGTCCACTCATGGGTTGTTCCATCACGGCCAGTACACCCGGTATGTGTACTTGATTTATTACTGGGTGTAGGAGAGTTGGTATATAAGGAGGGGGACACAATACTACATTCCAACCGGGAATCGAACCCGTATCATTCGCTCCCAAGGTGAATAAAGTACCACCGAGTTATGGTGCCACTAAAATATATTATTATTATTACTACTCTGCGTGAGTGTGAGTGTGTATGTGTGTGTATGTATTATAACCATCAACAAAAATCAGTTAAAAATCAGTTTTTATTTCTAAATTTTCTTTCCAAGACAACATTTGCATCACTACTAAATCACCACAAAGTACAGTACATGTTTCTCCATTAAACAACACAAATACTAGTGTTTACCTCCAGTGTGTACATTTACTGCTACTGTACCGTCCTATCAGGTGGCCACAGCTTAACCTGTCCACAACCTGCCAATTACTGACCACCACTGAACTAATAAATACGTCCCACCGAATTAAATCAACAATAAGTGATATTTTTTGTGGAATTCTATCAAACTCTTTTTTTGGGGGGGTGGGGGGTGGGGGGTGGGGGTGGGGGGTGGGGGGGGGGTGGGGGGTGAGGGTGGGGGGGTGAGGGGGTGGGGGGGGGGGGGGAGAGGGTGGGGGTGAGGGGGTGGGGGTGAGGGGGTGGGGGTGAGGATCTCTTAGTTTATAGTCGAGGTTTAATGTCAGTCCAATCATATACATTGATTGTATGGGAGGTGGTATACGCCTGGCCACGACGACTGACAGCAAAGGTTCCACATCTTGTAGGTCATTTCAGAGGTTCAAAGTTGGCATCTCTCTCTCTCTCTCTCTCTCTCTCTCTCTCTCTCTCTCTCTCTCTCTCTCTCAAATTAACCTTGGTTGGCAGATAGTTTCTCCCTAGCACACTTACGCCATCATACATAGGGAGAATAACTTATAAGGGAGACAGGAAGGATGTCCCCAGGAGGCTCCAGGGAGAATATGAGGCCAAATGGGAAAATAAGGGGGAATATCATAAAGCAAATACCCTCAATAAACTTAAACTAGATGCTTATCTCTCGTAATATCAGGACGATTATTACAAGACACGGTAAATATCCCCCAGTAAACATTACCAGCATATCTCTCGTCTTATCAAGGGAGACTATTACCCCACGAGGTTTTATACACAGGGAGAATATAAGCTGAACCTGGAAGAATATCGCTCCGTCTTCAACCCCCCACCAATTGTTTCGCTCATAAATAGCTCAATTACGTTATCATCGAAGCTCCGAGCCACGGCAATTAATACAGGCTTAACCGTGTAATTGGCTCGTTTGGTAATTAAATAGCAGGGTGGTTGAGAAACGAGGCCGTGGAGCTCGCGGCGGCCTATGATCAGGGTGACGCTGGTGCTGGATTTATGGTCCTGTACTGCCCTCAGACCCGCTCAACCGTACACCACCTGATGTATAGATTACCTCAGCCTCAATTATTTATCTAAGGTCATCCAGCTCTCATCGGGGAATATGTTTTCAATATAATGTATTAAAAGAGTTATTTAATACGAAACTTTCCTTGGGTGAAAGTTTTGGATACAATGGCTATGCCGATATAAGGTTTTACCGATACAAAACTTTCCTTAGGTGAAAGTTTTATCAAGGGAAGTTCCGAAGATATTTAACACACTGGATACAGTAATAAGAATGATTAAACTTTCATCTGGGAGAACTATTCAATATGTTAACACAACACTGAACAAATTCCTGCTAGTTTACATGAGTTAACTTTTGCAAACAAATAACAAGTGTTCCGCGGGGTGTCTGTGAAGCTTCCTGCTATATTTGACCTTTAGCTGTGACCTTGACCCTTGGCACAGAGGCTTGACGTTGACGACCTGGACTTAACTGAATAACGACACGTATTACGGTCAAGCTTCATGGAATTATCTACATCAGCACAAGAATTATCACACACACACATGCACCCAAATTTGGATGGACAGGGAACCACATTGACAGAAAGGGAGACGGATATCCACCATCCACACAGACGGACGGATATACCCACACCACAGTAATTAAATTTCCCCCCCCCCCCCAAAGATGAACGTGTAAATACGAGCTGCCCACATCACCCTCACCACCATTATCACCACTATCAACACCACCATTATCACCACCACCCAGAACCCCATCACCATCCGCCTACATCATCATCACCAACACCCACATCACCAACACCCACATCACCACCACCGCCGCCAACCACCCACACAATCCACATCACCACCCACATCACCACCACAGTAATAACTCATCTCTCAGGTGTAATTAAATGAGACAGGTAACCCCCCTCCCACCCCCCCCCCCACACACACACACCCTTAAATTACTTGGTCAACAGGAAGCACTTTAATACCAACAACAGGTAGATGATATATAAACCCCCAGGTAAACCAATTAATATATCCACCAACAGTAGCCTCCTGTAGGGATTAATAATGAAATATGTCCCTCATGAGCCTTACCTGTCTCCATATACTTCAGATTATGATCAATATCTCAGCAAAATTAATGATATACCAACTGACAAGCTATAAATATATGTATATACGTTAATGGTATATATTTCAAGCTGGTATAACTACAGCTGACAGGTGAAATATATTGGATATAATGGTTCAATATATCAACATTACTTAGAATATATATTTCACTTCAGTAAATCTTTCCCAAGTCACATCTCGAGTACACCAACCAACTTGCCTGAATAAAAACAACGACAATAATAATAATAATAATAATAATAATAATAATAATAATAATAATAATAACAAATAATAACAAACAGCAATAACAAAAAATAACAATAAAAAAAAAAATAAGTGACCCTAACACATAAATAACATGGTGACTCCCCAACAATAACATTACAATAACTCCCACTAGTCTTAAATGTAATTAATCACAGGTGAGTCTGTTATTGCCGTGGTTTATGGGAGACTTGTTTAATTAACTCTGATGAAATTACATGTTCACCTGTACATACCTTATGACAATGTGTATAATTGCTATCTATCTATCTATCGATCTATCTATCTATCTATAACTACCCATATAATTATCTCTTATCAATATTCCAAACTCTCTCTCTCTCTCTCTCTCTCTCTCTCTCTCTCTCTCTCAACACTGATATAATCCAGTGAAGAGAGGAAGTGAGATAGCCGACGATAACGAAGGAACAAGAAGGTGAGTGGTTAACCTCAGCAGGTGTTGGGGGGGGGGGGGAGAGGGCGGAAGATAGAGAGGGGGGGAGGGGGAGGTATCAGGGGGAGGGGTGAGGAGAGGGGAAATGGCGGTGAAGAGGAGAGAGAGAGAGAGAGAGAGAGAGAGAGAGAGAGAGAGAGAGAGAGAGAGAGTGAGTTAAATAAAAAGTAGTGGTTGGTCGGTCAGAATTATTATTATTATTATTATTATTATGTACTAGAGCCGGACACGGAGCCGGACCTAAATTCCCCTATACTAATATTGCGGCTATGGTTAGGTTAGGTTAGTTGAGGTTAAATTTGGTAAAGCCAGTGAGGTTTGGTTTAGATTAGCTTTAGGTCAGGTCAGGTCAGGTGAGATTACTGTAGGTTAGGTTAGTTTTAGATCAAATACGATTAATTACCAAGACCAACAAATATTGACTATTAGACCAGGCGCTACAGACCTACAGTAAGTGACACATATGACTCCTAAGAGTACAATTGACCCCTAAGTGCGCCCTGGCAATTATTCACCCAAGGTCACTCAACTCAAGACGCCAGGGGAGAGTTTACGAGTTACGACCAATGTCTCAAGAAGACTTTACTGCGCTGGCCCACTCTGCTTCCTCCTAGCCAAGGGCGTTTCAGATAAGACCTATGGCTATAATTACTGAAAGCTTTTGAGAAGGGGGGCCCACTCCGCCTCTTGGAGTGGGAAACGACCGTCTTAAGATAGTCCGGAGTGGTTGTATACACTCTGGTGGGGACGACAGACAGACAGACAGACACAGACATATAACATTGCCCAAAGTATACAAATTCACTTTTTCTTATGCCTCCCACATGTTTCTTCAATAATAAATAGTTTAATAATGATATAAAAAAATATTCAAATTATTATTAGTATCACCTACACGTATATCCTATAAACACTTTCCAGTTCCTATAATAATATAAAACCATTAGAACAAATTATATTAGAAAGTCACTGTATATAAAGTGAGGAACTATAGCTGAGACCCGGGTATATAAAAACGACTGCTGTTATACGACGACCAGACCCCCAAAATATAAAACGACTTCTATTATACGACGACCAGACCACATTATACGACTCTTACGAACACCAGACCCAACAGTATAAAACGACTTCCATTATACGACGACCAGACCACATTATACGACTCTTACGACGACAAAAAAACATTATACGACTCTTACGACGACCAGACCACATTATACGACTCTTACGACGACCAGACCACATTATACGACTCTTACGACGACCAGACCACATTATACGACTTACGACGACCAAACCACATTATACGACTCTTACGACGACCAGACCACATTATACGACTTACGACGACCAGACCACATTATACGACTCTTACGACGACCAGACCACATTATACGACTCTTACGACGACCAGACCACATTATACGACTGTTACGACGACCAGACCACATTATACGACTCTTACGACGACCAGACCACATTATACGACTCTTACGACGACCAGACCACATTATACGACTCTTACGACGACCAGACCACATTATACGACTTACGACGACCAGACCACATTATACGACTCTTACGACGACCAGACCACATTATACGACTTACGACGACCAGACCACATTATACGACTCTTACGACGACCGGCCCAAACTATATAAAAATGGAAAACGACTAAGAACACTCTACATCCAAGACAAACTATTAAGAATCTCCACGCTGGTCACTCGACATATATAAGCGGGGGCGGGAAGTATACCATTAGTGATACGACAAGCCAAGAGTCTTCACCAGGCAGGACATTAAGTAACTCCGGCACAACTCTGCTTAAAAGCGACCAACACCGTTCAAGATAACACTAACCTCATGAGTTAACGTAGAGAGAGAGAGAGAGAGAGAGAGAGAGAGAGAGAGAGAGAGAGAGAGAGAGGCGCACATCTTGCATGGGACATCACACTTAAGTGGGAAACGTCATTTAAGATAAGAGAGATAGTGGAGCCGGTCTACACCCCAGTGATGGCGCCCGTCACGCCATAGTCTCTCTCTCTGTCTCTTTGTGCCATTATATAAAAGCCGCCATCTGTTAAAACTGGCATAAAGAACCAACCTAACCAAACATTCTTAGCCAAACATAACATTCCTGACCTAACCAACTATAACCAAAACTCAACATACCTAACCAAGTATAACCAAAATCAAACGTTTTAACCCCTTGTGTTTCCAATAAAATCGTTTGGCTACCATCATAAGTGGCTTTCCCAGTAGTAATGGGTTTAGTGGACATAGTCTATTAAAACAGTGGATGGATAATACAGCGGCCGCCCTGACGGAAACAGACCGAGAGAGTGACATCAATCATCCAACATATGGAAGTCAACATCACCCAGCTGCAAATAAATAAATAAATAAATAATATAAAACTGTATGAATAAGCATGAACACACACACAGAAATATACAATATAAATAACTTAAATAATTATATATCCGGTCATTAAAAATAAATAAATACTTTTAAAAAATTCCCCGCCGCAAAACTCCCTTGCGAGTCAACAATACGGCGCTAAGTCACGTCTTAACAATTTAAATCTCGTAAAAAAACAAAAACAAAAAAACCACGGGTCTCGTGCACTCGAAATGTTACCGGTAGTTTAATATATAAATAAAATAAGACAACAACAGATGTAAGTAAAATATTATAAGGAAAACTGCCTAAATAACAACAGGAGGTCGACAATATGGAGTTAACTCTTCCCCCAACAACGGAAGTCCTGTGAAAAATATGAGATCCTGCAGGTGTCTCTCTCTCTCTCTCTCTCTCTCTCTCTCTCTCTCTCTCTCTCTCTCTCCATAAAAACGCCTGTAGTTAAAATAAATAAATAAATAAACCACACAAAAAAAATTCTTTATAAATATTAACGGGTCAATAATACTGCACTTCTTTTAAGTCACCCAGCCAATAGGAAGGAACACACACACACACACACATTCTCAACCTCCTACGCACACACACACGCACTCAACCTCCTACGCACGCACACCTAAACACAGAAGTAACTGCCGGTAATAGCAGGGCGGGGTGACCTCTCTGTTCACACTCACCAGTTACCCCAGCCCTCCCTTGCAATCAATCACTCAAGAGTGTCGAGTGATCAATCAATCACAGCGTAGAGCAATCACTCAATCACGGTGTTGAGAGGAAAGGGGGGGGGGAGGGAGGGGTGAGGGGGAAAGGGGGAGGGAGGGGAAGGGGGGGGTGAGGGGGAGCTATCAATCAACTAACAAGTCAGTCCATCAGTTGAACAAACGAGGCATTTGTCAGTAGATGAACAACAAATGTGTGTGTGTATGTGTGTGTGTGTGTGTGAGTGTGTGTGTGTGTGTGAGTGTGTGTGTGTGTGTGTGTGTGTGTAAGAAGAGATGAACGAGAGGGAATAAGAGGGGGAAAGGGATAGAGGAGAGAAGAAACAGGAAGGGCTTTGACAACACAGATACTACACCCAAAAGTATACACTGTGTATACCAACCACAAACCAAGTATACTTACAATCACCCAACTTACACCATACTCGAGTGCAACCAAGGATCAACCACGCGCGCAACTCAACCAAGATCTGCTTAATATACTGTTGGTTGATTTGTATTATTAACCGACCGCACTCAACCAAGGGTCATGACCAACTTATCAATTGGTCACAAGCAACCAAGGTTTTCTGTATTACTAAGACGCACGCAACTAAAGGCCACATATTTAAGAGCACACACACACGCAAACACACGCACACACACAGTTATATACACTATGTCTGACCTAATATCCCTCTATGAAAACAAGTAGACGATAAAGAAAGAAAATAACACAAAAATAAACACTTAACTTGGTATAATAAAAATAAAATAGTTAGTGGAAAATTTTCGTAGGTATGAAATTTTACGACTAATTAAAAACAAACTATTAACAACCAGGTAACAATAATTAAATAACTTAACAAATAAATTTAATATTTCAATATGGAAGAAAATCGTTGACATTTTACTTAAAAACTCCGTGTGTAAATAAGTTAGTCTAACCAAATCTAACCTAACCTAACCAGATATCCGGTCATCCATCATATCCGATCTTTCGTCTAGTTCCTAACCGGATTGTCACGTCAACAATATCCATTCATCTATTTATCCCTGTTCTTCATTTAGTCTGTTATTTCATCCATCTATTTTATACATTACTACAAGGTCACATTTACACCCACCTCAAGCATCATCCGTCACTCACCCACCTGTCAACCAAGCATCATCCGTAACTCACCCACCTGTCAACCAAGCATCATCCGTCACTCACCCACCTGTCAACCATGCATCATCCGTCACTCACCCATCACCTCACCCACCAATCCACCATCCGATCTCAACATACTGTATACCCCTATCACCCAATCATCATCCACCTGTCACCCATCCACCCACTCACCCACCCATCTCCTCCCTCACACCGACCACCAAAACAACCACGCCCACGTTTCATATCCACGCCGCGCCGTCCGTGATAAGCAGAGGAACTCCACCCGCGCCACAGGCCAATATAAACAGAGACGTTACGGCCCTGCCACCACCACCACCACCAACCAACCCTGTGTGTGTGTGTGTCAAGCAAGGCAACAGCACCACCACCAGAAGCCACCAGATATGACAAGATACTGACTGCTAAGGGCACCATCCACACACACACACTCAAAAGAATCTTACGTTTATTATTTTTGGGTTTTCTTTCGGATCACCTGAAGATTAGACACCCAAGGCATATTTCACCTAATGATTTACTACCCTAATGGTACCTACGAAAAGTGGTTAGGTTAGGGTAGATTATCGGTAAGCTGGTTAATATTCAGGTGAAGTTAGCTAAGGTGGTTAATATTCAGGTGAAATAAGGTAGGGTGGATAATCTTCAGGTGAAATAAGGTAGGGTGGATAATCTTCAGGTGAAATAAGCAAGGGTGTCTAATCTTCAGGTGATCCGTTAATTTTTACCATCTAAAACGCAGCTGACTCGCTTCCCTACGCCCCAGTGAGGAGATAACAGCCAATATGACGTCGAAATTGCATTAAGACTCTATCGTACACATATTCCATTCTTCTTATCCTCAGTTTGGAGATTAAAAAAAACACAAAAAAAAAAAAACATCACCTTACGCATCTTGTGAGAATCTGGGGTTCAGGTAGCCAGGCTGCCCGCGGCTGTCAGTCATGCCTCAGTCATGCAGATTATTGCACCCCGCCAACACGTGTAAGGCACAACACTGGATCACTATCTTTACAACCTTAACACATGATGGAGTGAGCGTTAAGACGAACACTGTTATCCATATATCACAAACACAAACGAGAGAGAGAAACAAACAAACAAACAGACATACAGATAGAGAACTTAGGAAAATGAGAGAGAGAGAGAGAGAGAGAGAGAGAGAGAGAGAGAGAGAGAGAGAGAGAGAGAGAGAGAGAATCAACAATAGCCAAATGGATACCAGTATTACTCCAGGCCACGCTGTTGTTATGGCATCAGTACAGACATAGCACCAATGGCCCGAGGTTTAGTTGCGATGACATCGCTGTGTTAAACAAAGCAAGGATTCACGGGCTCTAACCAATGAGCGTCAATGTATACTTCCATCCTTGTCCAATCATCTCACAGCATCAACATCCAAACAAAAAACGGAAATGGATGAGCTACCACATAATATAAATTAGTTAAACACACACACACACACACACACACACACTTGCGGCGACTAGCTCCATGAATGGCAAACCTGATCCACTCACCGACTCATTCACTGAGAGAACGTTTTTGCCCGGTCCACGCACCTCATTACCGATTCCTGGCAAATCCTTATTTTACCAATATAATTACAGATAACCTGTCGTTAAGATACGAGCACAGAGAGACAGACAAACGGATGGTACACACACAGACATACAGACTAGCGGATGGATACACAGACAGACATACAGACTAGCGGATGGATACACAGACAGACATACAGACAAACGGACAGATACACAGACAGACATACAGACTAGAGGATGGATACACAGACAGGCACAGACAAACGGACAGATACAGACATACAGACAAAAAATACAGATAGACAGACAACCACAAATACAAGTTGCGTGTGTTGAAGAAACGCCGATGACTGAGGTGAGTACCGGGAGAGGGCCCAGTAGGGTGAGGGGGGAGAGGAGGTGGAAGAGAGAGAAGGAGAGAGGAAGAGGTCAAGGGAGAGGAGGAGAGAGGAAGAGGTCAAGGGAGAGGAGGTGGAAGAGGGGGCAAGGGAGAGGAGGAGAGAGGAAGAGGTCAAGGGAGAGGAGGAGAGAGGAAGAGGTCAAGGGAGAGGAGGAGAGAGGAAGAGGTGGCAAGGGAGAGGAGGAGAGAGGAAGAGGTCAAGGGAGAGGAGGAGAGAGGAAGAGGTCAAGGGAGAGGAGGTGGAAGAGGGGGCAAGGGAGAGGAGGAGAGAGGAAGAGGTCAAGGGAGAGGAGGAGAGAGGAAGAGGTCAAGGGAGAGGAGGTGGAAGAGGGGGCAAGGGAGAGGAGGAGAGAGGAAGAGGTCAAGGGAGAGGAGGAGAGAGGAAGAGGTCAAGGGAGAGGAGGAGAGAGGAAGAGGTCAAGGGAGAGGAGGAGAGAGGAAGAGGTCAAGGGAGAGGAGGAGAGAGGAAGAGGTCAAGGGAGAGGAGGAGAGAGGAAGAGGTCAAGGGAGAGGAGGTGGAAGAGGGGGCAAGGGAGAGGAGGAGAGAGGAAGAGGTCAAGGGAGAGGAGGAGAGAGGAAGAGGTCAAGGGAGAGGAGGTGGAAGAGGGGGCAAGGGAGAGGAGGAGAGAGGAAGAGGTCAAGGGAAAGGAGGAGAGAGGAAGAGGTCAAGGGAGAGCAGGAGAGAGGAAGAGGTCAAGGGAGAGGAGGAGAGAGGAAGAGGTCAAGGGAGAGGAGGAGAGAGGAAGAGGTCAAGGGAGAGAAGGAGAGAGGAAGAGGTCAAGGGTGAGGAGGAGAGAGGAAGAGGTCAAGGGAGAGGAGGTGGATGAAGGCATGGGAGAGGGATGGGAAGGGCTGTTTGACAATAGGGAGAAGCAACCCACACATTTACGAATATCTTGAAGTGGATGGTGGTTGTTGTGGTGTGGATGGTGGTTGTATTGATAGTTGTATTTCTGGTGACTGGATAACCTCACCGCCCCCCCCCCCCCACCACCACCAAGCTCCCCAAAACCACCTTCAACCAGTCAACCATGATACACACACACACACACACACACACACACTTTAACCTTAGCCTTCAATTTCTTATCATTTCATTCTTCTCTCTTTTGTTCAGTTTGTTCCCGATTTTTTCTCGTTTTTCTTCGCCTTTTCTCTTCTCTTCTTCTCGTCTGTCTGGGCTTCTCTGACGTTCTAGGTAAGAACAAGGTAAACAAGGACAAGTACAAATACATACACGAATACGGACATGCGAACGAGAAAAGAGGGACATATACGGACATACCGAAACCTAGATTACGTACGTACACACACACACACACACACACAACACACACACACAGAAAAGGACACCATCACGTCCGGACATATGAGTATGTACACATAGGCATATATAACACTCACGGACATACATAAGAGTAAGTACACACAGACATACATACAATTACGGTCACACACACACACGAACATACAGAAAAGTAGCTACACACAAGATATACACTCACGGACAAAAACGTACAGAAAGACAAGCACGTACACACGGACCAAGGTTAAAGCTGCCAGCCCACTCCATTATCCATGACGATCTACAAAAACCACCCACTAAAAGCCTCCCGCCAGGTAAAATTTTTAATACCTGGATTTTAATTGGTCAACAGTTTTTATAATCTTCCCTAAAATCAAGTTTCATAATTCATTCGTCATTCTAACATATGAACCAAAAATATATATATATATATATATATATATATATATATATATATATATATATATATATATATATATATATATATATATATATATATTACATCATAGTGGTTCATATAAACTAGCGCAACACTTCTATATACACAGTTTATATATGGTGACGTTTCATATATCAACGTCAAATCATATCTCTCTCTACATATTAGTGAGTTCCTATAGCTTCACACACGATGGCGTTCCTTATACCTATATATCGGTACACTATATATCTTAGTATATAAAGAGGCGCCAATACACCAGCTATATACCACAGAACGATATAGGGGAGCCATTGAGACATCCATCAACCCCATAAATGCATTTTTCTACATTAAACACCTGCATTATAACACACATACTATATAAATGCATTATATAACATATACACCTGCATTATGTCTAACAAAAACTACACTATAAACCAAATTAAACCAAACTGGTGGATCATAAAATTCAAATACAAAATAATTCATCTCTGTGAAATTAAACTAAATGTATAAAAAAAGGCCTTCACATCTAAGTTAAGACATTCCATTATTAAACCATACGCGAACAAAACACCAGATACAAAAGTGCTTAAACCTAACAAAACCAAACTTTTGTATTAAAAACAGCAGCATAAAAACACCAATAATATAAAACCGAAAATTAAACACTTATTACCAAGCAAAAACAAACAAACAGACATAAAACATCATCTAAATCAAAAGCTAAACCAAATAAACCCCACCTTACTTCCCCCCCCCCCCCCCCCACACACACAAAAAAACCCTCCCGTGAGTTTAGTGCAATAAATTGGTGTGGGGACGTCTACGACCCGAGGAGTCTGGCAGTAATGGACAAATTCACTTGTGGCTGCTTTATACAACCCCTCAACCTTGTCCCTTAGTCCCGTGTGATCTGCATAACCCGGGTCTACCTCCCTCTTTAATGTAAGGTCTTTAATAATCCATTTATGGCAAAACTAAAAAAAAGTGTGTGTGTGTGAGTAGTTCCTGATCTTTTGTGGCCCCTCAGAACACCACGTCACAGAAATATGAGGTGTTGTCTATCCAAAACCCTGGCTGGGGAAACGTAAATAAGGCCTCAAGACCAACTGGACGAGCCAAAACGCCATTACCATCGGCTGAGATCCCGCCGCTGGAAAACCCTCCCCAGACCTTATACCACCAGCCAGCCAGCCTCAAGACTACTCCCTCCTACCACATCAACATTCAATCACGTAGCTGAGTAACTACGAACACTCGGAGACATTCTATCCCGGGAGGGAACTAGGCGTAAAACACTGAAACTCTCCACGCGCTCGGGCCTAATGCCGCTTAATACTACCTGTTTAAGAGCACATAAATTGCACAAATGACCGTTTCATATGACTAACAGACGGAGGCAACGCTGGGGGACCAGTTTTTGCCGGCATTGATCATACCTCTTTAAGACGCTGCTCCTGCTGTTCCTACTGCCGGCGTACAGGTGATACTTGTAATACTACTGTTGCTGCTGCTGCTGGCAGCGTACAGGTGATGCTGGTAATACTGCTGCTGGCAGCGTACAGGTGATACTTGTGATACTGTTGCTGGCAGCGTACAGGTGATACTGGTGAAGCAGCTGCTGTTTCTACTCGGTAATACTGCCTTTATTGGTTACTTGCTGATGATACCATTGGTCTTCCTGTAGCTGTTTTCTGCACCAAGTCTGTCTCTCTCGTTTCCTCAGATCCCTAATTCTCATTCTTCATTATATTCTTCCAGCTCTCTTTATTCACCATTTTCTTCAGTCCCCCAATTATCTTCACTGTTTTCTTCCATACTTATCTATTTTTCCTTATCCATTGATTTCTTCAATTACCTCTATTCATTTTATTCTTCTATTCTCTAGTTCCATCGTCTTCTTCCTCAGTTCTCTTATTTTGATCAACAATGTCTTCTCTATCTCTTCTCAACTCATCTTCCATCTTACATTCCCTCCTCTCCCATCTCCCCACCCAATCTATCTCCTCCCTCATCCTACCTCTTCTTCCATTCTCCCTCCTCTCCCATCCTCCATATCCATCACACCCATCCTCCCTCCCACTCACCTTCAATTCCCCTTTCCCATTTAAATTCCTTCCCCATCTTATCTCCCATAAACTTAATACGATTGGCGTACTCTCTCTCTCTCTCTCTCTCTCTCTCTCTCTCTCTCTCTCTCTCTCTCTCTCTCTCTCAGACAGACCCACTAGGACAAACAACAGACCCACTGAAATAAAGACGAGAAAGACAGAGACCTGGGTCGTGGGGGAAGGGGGAATGGGAGGGGAAGTAGGACTGAAGGGGTGAAAAGGGAGGGGTGGGAGATGGGAAAGGGAGGGATGCTAGGAGGAGGAGGAGAGTAAGGGAGGTGGTGTTAGGAGGGAAAGGGAGGGGTTGCTAGGAGAAGGAAGGCAGGAGGGGGGGGGGAGGAGGATGAAGAAAATGTATAGGGGGGAAGGGGAGAGGAGGGGAGGGGAGGGGAGAGGAGGGGAGGGGAGGGTCAGCTGATAATATGAGGATGAACTAAAAGCTTCACCATGTACCACCACTCGTCCTCACCCGACCAGTAACACAACCTCCATATTTCACACTCCAGCCATCTCCAAACTCCTCCTCGAGAGCGTCATCAAGGAAGAGCTGTTCCTTGGTGGAGTTAACCAGTGTGTGTGTGTGTTAGCACTCTTTAGTTCACTCGAGTAAGAGCGAGTTCCTCCTTGATATAGTATCGCCAAAAGAGAGCTAATCCTCGAGTAAAAGTGAGTTCCTCCTTGACAGATTGTTACTAGATTTCATTATACACTTTCCTTGGGTCGACCTTGAGTAATCTGAGCTACAACTTGACACCACACTCCATCTAGTTCACAGGAGTATAAGGAGTAGCTTGACAACACATTATAATAGTGGAGGTTGGTGCAGGTGATCAAGGTCCTACTCACAATAAACACTTGAGGGTGAAGGAATGTGACGCTTTTATGACTCATTTAAGATTAAGTGTTGACATTGTGGCTCCGAGGTAAGACTATAAAGAGGTGTATGAGGAGGTCATTATGTACTATGGTCCACCCAACCCAACCCAACCCAACCCAGCCCAGCCCAGCCCAGCCCAACCATGCAAGAGGTAACAGCTCCTGTGGTAATAACAAAATAGTTTCAAAATACAGAACATAAAACAATTCATTAAAATATCTCAAATTACTAGACTGGTGAGTTAAAAGTATTTATAAAAAAAAACTACACTAAAAATAAAAATCTCAAACTAGTGGATAAAATTTTAATGAAAGTTGCTCGTGTGTGTTGTGTAAATTACCAGGAGGAACGTGGTTATATTTTTCGTTACAAGACCGTGAGTTTAGGTCAGACAGTAACCAATTGAGTATACCTAACACCTCCCAGGGGTCTCTTTTAAGTTCTGTATACTAACCTAACCCAACCTATCCTAACCTAACCCCTTGAGGACGATGTTATAATGTACTACTGAAGGTCTTTAAGCGTGTCATCTAGGCTACAACACACAAGACACTTAATCACGAAAAAATCTAAATAAAATGAAATAAAAATACTCTTAGACATCTTTCATCTGATTCGTCTTCCTCCTCGACCATGACACGGGCTAGTGTGGTCCATAATACAACACCTCAGGCGATATAATTAGCCATGTAAATAAATTAACCTGGATCTATTTATCGTAAACAAACTAAGAAGTCTATTGTATAAGTCTGCACTATCGTTGTTAATTAAGATCTACCACACACACACAAACTAACTCGGCTGGCTCAATACACACACACACACACACACACACACACACACACACACACTATACTTACACACACTACACTACACACACACAATGTTTATATTCCACTTAATCAGATTTTTACACATCAGGAGTGTCTGGGGAGGGGGAGAGGGAGAAGGAGAGAGGGGAGAGGGAGACGGAGGGGAGAGAGGGGAGAGGGAGACGGAGGGGGGAGAGGGAGGGGGGGTATACACGTCGGCTGTGTATATCAAGAGGAACGGTATTCTTTCATCGTCTTACGGAACATGATTACCTCCTGTTAGTCGTGTATGATCAGGATAATCATTAGCTGTGCATAATTTACCCTCTTGTCTCATTAGTTGTGTATATCCGACATTGTGTATGCTTTGTGTATATCCGAGATTGTGTATGTTTTGTGTATATCTGAGATTGTGTATGCTTCAAATCCACACTGCGTATATCCAACAGTGAGGGTGTTTATAAATTGCGTATAACTAACGGCGTATATATACCTGAACCCATGACTGTATAAATATATGCTCAATAACACTGTATAATGAAGCTTCGTATACATCCAATTGCGTTACTCACAAGCTTCATACAGTTAACAGTGCGTATATCTATTCCCTCATACTCACAAAGCGTATATATAAACCAGACGGCGGCGGGACCATCACCCCCTCCTCCTTGAAGACCCCGGCCTCACCCTTGAAGACCCCGACCTCCTCCTTGAAGTCCCTGGCCTCTACCTTGAAGACCCCGGCCTCCCCCTTGAACACCCAGGCCTTCCCCTTGAACACCCCAGCCTCCCCCTTGAACACCCAGGCCTTCCCCTTGAACACCCCGGCCTTCCCCTTGAACACCCCGGCCTCCCCCTTGAACACCCCGGCCTCCCCCTTGAACACCCCGGCCTTCCCCTTGAGCACCCCGGCCTCCCCCTTGAACACCCCGGCCTCTCAGTAATGACCCAACCCACATAATCACCATCCTGCATATTAATGAGTCTGGTGCAGAGTAATTGGCCAGCTTGAGGACAAAATATGACCTTATACGAATGACCGCCAGTTACTATACAAACGCCGCTTCAGATATAACAAAATAAATAAATTAATTAATAAATAAATAAAAAGTACAATAATAAAATAAAAAAACAAATAAATAAATAAATAAAATTAAAACAATAATAAAACAAACAAAAAATAAATAAATAAAAAGTAACAATAATAAAATAAAAAAGCAAATAAATTAATTCATTAATAAATAAATAAATAAATATAAAAGTAAATAAATGAATAAAAGGTAAAACAATAATAAAAGAAAAAAGAATAAAAATACAGCAGACATTTCAACGACACAGCCTTACAATTTTTTTAAGCATGATATACTAACGTTTTCCAACACATACTTCATTAATTTACAACATGAGCATATTTAATGGCAATACACTGTATATACTTGATCTGCAACATAGGCTTGTTTTTTATGCAATAATTATTTCTTCAGTTGAGTAAGTTTACTTTTTTTGGCAAGACGTAATTTCACAACACATTTACTTGTTTTGGTAATGCAAGTTTATTTTCTTGCAACACTTGAGTCGCATGCAACACAGGTCACACCTTCTGTTGCAACCCAAGTGTTTTGAATTTCCACTAAAAAAACTGTTCCACAAATTAAGGGCATGTGTGTGTGTGTGTGTGTGTTTCTCTTTCATTCTTTTACACAATTCCGTACGATTCTTTTATCAAGGTCAACACTTAACTGTATTCTTCCTCTTCCTAGGTACCAACATCGCCTCATAATCCCACCTGTACCAACATCGCCTCATAATCTCTCCTGTACCAACATCGCCTCATAATCCCACCTGTACCAACATCGCCTCATAATCCCTCCTGTACCAACATCGCCTCATAATCCCTCCTGTACCAACATCGCCTCATAATCCCTCCTGTACCAACATCGCCTCATAATCCCTCCTGTACCAACATCGCCTCATAATCCCACCTGTACCAACATCGCCTCATAATCCCACCTGTACCAACATCGCCTCATAATCCCTCCTGTACCAACATCGCCTCATAATCCCTCCTGTACCAACATCGCCTCATAATCCCACCTGTACCAACATCGCCTCATAATCCCTCCTGTACCAACATCGCCTCATAATCCCACCTGTACCAACATCGCCTCATAATCCCACCTGTACCAACATCGCCTCATAATCCCTCCTGTACCAACATCGCCTCATAATCCCACCTGTACCAACATCGCCTAATAATCCCACCTGTACCAACATCGCCTCATAATCCCACCTGTACCAACATCGCCTCATAATCCCTCCTGTACCAACATCGCCTAATAATCCCACCTGTACCAACATCGCCTCATAATCCCTCCTGTACCAACATCGCCTCATAATCCCTCCTGTACCAACATCGCCACATAATCCCACCTGTATCAACATCGCCTCATAATCCCTCCTGTACCAACATCGCCTCATAATCCCTCCTGTACCAACATCGCCTAATAATCCCACCTGTACCAACATCGCCTCATAATCCCTCCTGTACCAACATCGCCTCATAATCCCACCTGTACCAACATCGCCTCATAATCCCTCCTGTACCAACATCGCCTCATAATCCCACCTGTACCAACATCGCCTCATAATCCCACCTGTACCAACATCGCCTCATAATCCCTCCTGTACCAACATCGCCTAATAATCCCACCTGTACCAACATCGCCTCATAATCCCTCCTGTACCAACATCGCCTCATAATCCCACCTGTACCAACATCGCCTAATAATCCCACCTGTACCAACATCGCCTCATAATCCCTCCTGTACCAACATCGCCACATAATCCCACCTGTATCAACATCGCCTCATAATCCCTCCTGTACCAACATCGCCTCATAATCCCTCCTGTACCAACATCGCCTCATAATCCCTCCTGTACCAACATCGCCTCATAATCCCACCTGTACCAACATCGCCTCATAATCCCTCCTGTACCAACATAGCTTCACATTTTGAGAGGCAATTAAAAGACCTGTTTGGTTGTTCAATCTCTTGTGTTGAGGCATTATGCTAATGTGCCAGTAATCTGTTTTTTTTCTGCTCTAGTTTTAATGGAGGTTTGTGAGAGAGAGAGAGAGAGAGAGAGAGAGAGAGAGAGAGAGAGAGAGAGAGAAAATAAATGAGTGAGTGAATGAATACTGTATATGTGTGTGTGTGTATGTGACGTAAGTGCGGGTATGTTGGCATATAAATCAACACACACACACACACACACACACACCTTGAAAGAAAAATTATCACCTGTTAGTATATGGGCCTCAGGTGACAAAATTTCCCTTCTCTCTAAGTTGCTTATACCAGTAAGGCTTAATTACCAACGCTGAGTTATTGTGTAGTGGAAGGTTTACTCAGGCGACAGCAAACTTCTTGAAAAACTCATGAGATTTTACCGCCCCGGGTCGAGCCAATATCTGGGGGTCTCGCCTCGTGGAACACAACATTTAAGGCGTTTATAAATTTTATCTCTATCTCCTGTTTATCACAACACCGGGAACACAACTCCGAGTTCCAAAAAATTCAAGTTGAAAAAACTCTATTAAGTGAGGTCAAAATTTAGTTAAAAGTTAGGATTAGCGTAGGGTGGTTTATGTTATAGGTTAGGTTAAGGTAAGGTAAGGTAGGTTAGGTTAGGTTAGGTTAGGTTAAGTTAGGTTATGTGGAGTCAGGTTTGCTTTCGAGCTAGGATGGGTTTAGAAAAATTATGTTTATATAAGACAGCTTAAATTATATAAGGTCAAGTTAGCTTTGTCTAGGAGTGTGTGCACGCTGTATACTGTAGTACACAGACCACAGTACAACGAACAGCCACGTACATGAGCTCCTCCGCACAGTACAACACACGCTGATCTACCAAGGTTGTGGCTCACCTCCCGTGTCAAGACAACACCAAATGTGGAGCTGCTACCTGGCCACGCCCGCGCCCAGAGCTCGTGGGCGTCCATCCCTCTCCCTTGCCTCCAGCACCTGCGTGGGCGTGTGGCCGCTCCCTGCAACTCCTACGCCCACATCCTAGTCAGTGTCCACCTATATATACTCGTCACGTATCACACCACTCCTATAACTTACCCACAGTATATTGTCTTACGTAGTATGTCTGTACGCCCCCCCCCCCCCACAATCTACTCTTATATCCACGCCATGTGTCTCAGGGCTATAGACACGCCCTTATCTAAACCAACATCCCTCCCCATGTCAACGCTTCAACACTTACAGCCAACGCACATATTTTGACTGAATCTCGTTCTATATCCAGGCAGCCTCTACATACGCTCACACCAATGCCCCCAAGTTAACCCACACCCTAAACCCATTGCCAAGACCGTATATATCCACCTCTACCCTGCAAGTGAAGTTAGCACATACTTGTACACCTAGGCAGCTTAGATAAGGTAGGCGGGTAATAACGCCGGGTCATGTAGCGGGCGTACGGGGCGGGCGTGGGCGTGCGCTGGGGTATTGTCATGGTAATGCTACACGGGCGGGGTGTGCACGGTAGCGATGCCCAAGTGTAGCGCCATGTAGCGGCGTGTATACCAAGATCTAAATACACCCCCCCCCCCCTCCTGCCTCCCTACACCGATACAGTCTAGGATGGGTTCAGGTGGTCTACTAACCCCGTGTTGTTACCTGCCTTCAACATCTTCATCACCTTTATCAACGCTTTGCCCAAATGACTCATTGAAATACTTTCCCTCCAGCCTCTCTATGAACGCTTCTCCTGAGTGTGCATTATCCACTCTACATGTCCAAGTAATAGAGAAAGCGAGTCCACAGCGCAAGGATGACACTCGTCCAGTTGGGGAAATGTGTTCTTACGCCCCCCTGTGGTAACCCGAGTCTTCAAACGGCACCGTCGCAGTAGTCGTATCACCGTTTATGAGTGAATAGGTATTGGTTGTATCAAAACGGACGTGATTGGTGGATAGGTTTGCTGTTTGGAGACACGGATTACCACAGGGGGTGTAGGAGGGAGTGAAGAAGTGAGAGATGGGAAAGGGGGGGGGGAAAGGGATGGTGTCAGTGGGTGGGACAGGAGGAATGAGAAGGAGAGGTGGGAAGGAAGGGGTTCAAGTCAAGGGAGAGGAATCTTTCTGGCAGAGTCCTCACCAACACCAGAATTCCTATACTCTCGACCACTGCAATCCACCTCACCCAAGACGCCTTCCCCTCTTAATAACTCCTAGGAAAAAAATATAAGTTATAATATTGTATTATAATAGAAGCGTGGCCAAGCATGAGTCAGCGCAGGGTAACGAAAGTCAGTCAGTTAATTAGTCAGGCAGGCAGTCAGTCAGTCAGTAAATCAATCAGTCAGTCAGTCAGTTAATCCACCACCCAGTCAAGATCAACACTCGCTCAACTGCCTGGCGCACCTAAAATACACAGCGGTCATACTAGCAATCAATTAGAGAGAGAGAACAGGATTTAATTGACAACATGCAATTACTTTACAATTAAATGATAGATGGTAGAGTGGAGTGTTCTTGCCATCATTAATGACATCTTGGCCTTGGTTCAGCTGGCGTGTGTGTGTGTGTGTGTGTGTTTTGTCTTTCATGATGTAAACCTCATACCTATCAGGTTCCCGCGCCAGGCTAAACACTACCCTCTTTTACGGCTCGATACTTGAGAGAGAGAGAGAGAGAGAGAGAGAGAGAGAGAGAGAGAGAGATTGTGGGAATATTTATAACACGAATCTCTGGGTTCAAGAATAATATCTCCAGTCTCAAGGGACGAATCTCGGGTAAATCTCAGTTCTCAAGGGATGAATCTCAGTAAATCTCAGTTCTCAAGGGATGAATCTCAGTAAATCTCAGTTCTCAAGGGATGAATCTCAGTAAATCTCAGTTCTCAAGGGATGAATCTCAGTAAATCTCAGTTCTCAAGGGATAAATCTCAGTAAATCTCAGTTCTCAGGGGATGAATCTCAGTAAATCTCAGTTCTCAGGGGATGAATCTCAGTAAATCTCAGTTCTCAAGGGATGAATCTCAGTAAATCTCAGTTCTCAGGGGATGAATCTCAGTAAATCTCAGTTCTCAAGGGATGAATCTCAGTAAATCTCAGTTCTCAAGGGGTAAATCTCAAGTCAATCTCAGTTCTCAGGGGAAAAATCTCAGTTCTCAAGGGATGAATCTCAGTATATCTCAAGGGGTAAATCTCAAGTCAATCTCAATTCTCAAGGGATGAATCTCAGTAAATCTCAGTTCTCAAGGGATGAATCTCAGTAAATCTCAGTTCTCAAGGGGTAAATCTCAAGTCAATCTCAGTTCTCAGGGGAAAAATCTCAGTTCTCAAGGGATGAATCTCAGTAAATCTCAATTCTCAAGGGATGAATCTCAGTAAATCTCAGTTCTCAAGGGATGAATCACAGTAAATCTCAGTTCTCAAGGGATAAATCTCAAGTCAATCTCAGTTCTCAGGGGATAAATCTCAGTTCTCAAGGGATGAATCTCAGATCTCGAGAATTAACTCTATGATGTCAGGAGACGAACGTCAACTCAGTACCTATAATAACTCGCCCTCAGCCAACAGATGGCCTCCACAGCAATATTCTCCATGAGGCGAAATTACCTTAATATGACATCAGTGTTGTGTTGTAAAGTCGTAAATTTAAGCCACGAGATCATACTCACGTCAGACTAAACAGCCAACATTTACTCAGTACACAACACTCATGTCATTCAACGCGGTGGATTTATTCAACTTATGTCAGGCCAATGTAGCAATTTAGCCCAACAGATGGTTCAGCCGTCGGTCCAGGGGTGCTAAGTGGACGGCTCGTTATCAAAACCTCTCCGAGTGATGGATAGGTGGAGGGCGGATGAGGATAGTATTGATGGTGGTGCGGTGAGCGTAATGGTGCGGGTGAACACGGTGATGGTGAGTGATGGTGATGATGAGTAAGGCTGGCGGGCGGCTGAGTGATGGATGAGTGACGGCGGGAGCCATCCGTCGGGGGATACCCTGACCGATCACTGCCCCACGGGGGTCAGGGTTCACGGCTATGGGCCAACCTTGGTGGTGTGTGGATATCCAGATGGGTAGGGGGGGGGGGGGGAGGGGTGTTGGCAAGAGCTTTGTTGCCAGGAGATGTGTGTGTGTGTGTGGGAGAGTATAGCCAGAAGCTCTGACTAGACTCTAGGTCTAAGGTGAGAAGGTAAGGGTGTGTGGGTAGAGCCTGTGTGTGGGGAAGGATATGGGTAGAGACTGTGCGGGAGGGGGGGGGGGGTATGCAAATTGAGGGTGTGGGCATGAATGTGGGTGAGGAGTGGGTGAGGAGTTGTGTCGCTAAAGGTTGTGTGTGTGTTGGGGAGAGAGAGGTGTATTGGGGGGGGGGGGGAGAGGAGCATGCGCGTGTTGTAAGGGGATGTATGTGTCTGTGTGTGGGAGGGGGGGGTGGAAGGGAAGGGGAAGGGGCGGGGGAAGGGTAATGTGTGTGCTGGTAGAAGGTGGGGTTTTAAGTATGGGTTGTGGAAGGAGTAAAGATAGAGATGTGGGTTTGTGTGGGTCAAAGTGTGGGTAAAGAGTATTAGTCAAGGGTGTCGAAGTGAAGAGGAAGGGGTGTGTGGGCAGGAGGTGGGGAAGACCGAATAAGGAAGGGGGGGGGGAGCATGGACAGGGATATGTGCAATGTAAATGGATGAACGTACATGTGTGTGTGTGTGTGTGTAGACGGTTGTGTCGGCGTGGGTTTGGTCGGGGGTATGGGCGTTAGTGTGGGCGTAAGACATCCCAGGAGCTCCTCATAAGACAACAAAGAAAGAGGGTCATCCATCTCTCCAGGTACTCGACTTCTTCAAGCTATCATAAACACACCCACTACAAATTACCCTCGTATATAATAAAAAAATAAAATAATAATAATAAAAATAATAATAATAATAATAATAATAATAATAATAATAATAATAATAATAATGTAGTAACAAAAATATATTAATAATAAAATGATAATAATAACCAGCCTAATAATGTTATCTAATAAACTATCTTCTGACGAAATTTATAGAAGCAGAACTATGAAGGGTAGAGTCAGATAAGACCCTTATGGGTAAGTCTCACAGTCTCTCTAAACTCTTAAAGTATAACAAGATATCTTGGTGCATAAATACAATGTGGAACAAATAGTCTTAAACGATACATATATATATAATATATATATATATAATATATATATATAATATATATATATATATATTATATATATATATATAATAATATATATATACATATACATAATATATATATATATATACTATACATATATATATATATATATATTATAATATATATATATATACATACTATACATATACTATATATATATATATATATACATAATATATATATATATATATATATACATATATATATCATATATACATATATAATATATATATATATATATATATAATATACATATATATATATATATATATATATATATATGCTGATAACCACAAGGAAAGAAGATAACACGAAGTTCCCAAGCGCTTTCGTGTAATTCACATCTTCAGGGGTGAGTACTCACCCCTGAAGATGTGAATTACACGAAAGCGCTTGGGAACTTCGTGTTTTCTTCTTTCCTTGTGGTTATCAACATACACCTAGATCACGCACACCTACAGTGATTTACTTGCATATATATATATATATATATATATATATATATATATATATATATATATATTCTGGAATGCTATAAAGGTGATCCCTTAAATTTTCAAATATATATCATAAGTAATATAAACATTCAACGTGTAGGGGTATTGACTTGTACACTAGATCTACTTGAACAAGGCAACTGCCAAGTAATACAACCCCCCCCAACAACCCTCACTAAGTTCACTACATATCTTCCTCTATAATCTCACACACATACACTAGCAATATAAGCTAGTGGTTTTGATCCACAGTCATTCACAAGTTATGCAGCACAAACGACCGTCTGGTATAACACAAGGAAGGGTGGTAACTCTGGCAGCTCCTGATGTAACATACCCATCATGGAACACACAAAATATTAGTAGCATGAAGCTGTCAACTGTTACTGGTCTTCATCCTTCACCTGACTCAGCTTTATGGGCGAAAGTAACTAGTCTTAAATTATGACCTGACCTGACCTGACCTAACCATAACTCAAGCACATAAACGATAACTGGTAATCATCTCACTCACACCTACAGAACAACCTATAGATCAACCTGACTACAAATCTGCCAAGTTATCCTAAAGTTAGAGAGAGAAAACTGACAGCAGATACATATTCCAACGATGGAGCCAACCCGTCCTTTCCACTCCCAATTTCTTTGTGAGGGGATACTAAAGAGAATGACAAATGGCCTGGAGTGTGCGGAAGAACCAAGTTATAACAGAGCTACTTTACCATCGTCGCCACCCAGCAGCTGTTCCTCCCACACTCACCTGGAATACAGACACATTCATTAGTACATTTGGATTATAATAGGTTTAATTATAAGGTAAAGAAGCATGTTAATATCACATTTTACACGCATGGCTTGTAACTATTTATGTACCACATCGAAATATGTATGAAGGCAAGAGTATCGTTACCAGCGCGTTAGTCAGTCTGTATGTAAACAAAACACTCCATGTGCATATAAACCAATCACTCACTCCTTCACTTTTACTCGCTCAGCATTACCAACAGAGGCCAAGGCTAGTACAGTAATAATAATCAAATTTTAAACACGTTAGTCTATCCAATACATCCCACAAACTGTCCTCTCCTGTAAACTCTATGCCCCCCCCCCCCCCCCAACGAGTACTAGGATATGCTCCCTCAGCTGTGGCAGGAATCACGCTTTGTGTGCTCCTGATTTTTAATGGAATTCATTGCGCGTCCAAAAAATAACATCCGGTATGTAAAGAGTAGAAAATTGCGTCCCCTCCCCCTCGCGTACCGTAAAATGGCAAAAACCCGCGCTCACTACTATAAAGGGAAAGATCCTGGGCGTTCAGGACGAAATGACGCTATACACTTTATTTATCTACGCTAAGGCATATAACGTTACGATACCAAAGCGGTCGTTGGGTGTCCATAACCTACTAAGATCTAACTCATTCGTTAAGTGAACCTTCATCCCCTTGGAGTGTTTTTTCTATCTCCCAATTCCCTGAAAATATAATAAATATTAGAGACTATCACCGAGGTTCTCCCACTCTACAGTTCCATAAGTAATGAAGATTACGAGTAGAGCCAATATTTTCTCCCAAGCCTTGACGAGTGGCCGCAAGAGGCGCCACCAGCAGGGCCAGCCATGCTACCTCCTGGTTGGCTGAGCGCGGTGGGTGGGTGGAGCTAGAGGCTGTTGCAACACACCACACTCACCACGATAATTTCTCGTTTACTGATGCAGGCATGACATAATGCACCCATGTCAACCCATAAATAACAAGCATAAGACAGTGTTGCCGGGAAAACTTCGTGAACCATCTGACGACTGTCTTTTTTTTATCTATGAGCCGGACTTATACTGGAACATCTTACTTGCGCGAGTAGTTCCAATAACTTCACATTTGGCTTCTTGAGAAAAGCTATTTACGTGGATATCCCTTACCATAGATACGTACAGTATAGAGGCACGAAGACGAGGAATAAAAATAAAATTTGAGAAGGGGAGAAGAAAGAGGGAATAAGAAGTGAGAGGAGGAGGAGGAGGAGGTTGAGCGCGTGCGTGTACGAGTGCCAGGAGGGGCACCGTCCAGCCCTACCAGCATACTCTCCCACCCATCAGTGCCACGCTCCTCCCCACGCTAGGAGTGCCACCTGACTCACCACACCTACACCAACACTACATGAACCTTGCCCAACACAAGACAACCTTACCACATCAAATCACACACGTACAGTATTTTAAGTTCTATAAAAATCAAGAGTATTTTTGCCTAAACTTTCAAAAGTACTTTAGACCAGCACGTGATAGTAAGGAGACAAGTAGATAAAGGTCAAAATAATAATAATAACAACAACATCAAGTTAATCAAACTCCAGAAAACATTTACAAAATTAACAATCCCAGTAGAAACACACACATACATATACTGGTTTTTTTTTTTACGGGGAATAGCCCGCCCGGGCACAGGTCATCGACCCACAACGGGGCCTACTGTATATAGGGGGCGAAAAATTAAGAGTAAAAAGAAATTAAAAATAGAAAAGAAAAAGGTTTAAGGTTACATTAATCTACACCACGAAGATGCCGGAAACCAACTTTATAAAGTGAGACAGATTGTATGAGTATGGGAACACAGAAGAAGGCAAAGCATTCCACAGTTTGGCTGTGTGAGGAAAGAAGGATGTACTATAATGGGTTATTCTCGTGTGACCGATATCCACAGAGAAACGGTGGGCACCGCAGGCAAGACGAGTGTTACGAGCCCACGGCCTTGCCGGCGGTACACAGGACGCCAAATCCACCGAACATTGCCCGTTAAAGTACCTGTAAAAGAGAGAGAGAGTGAAGCAACATTGTGGCGAAGAAAAGTGGAAGAAAGATTATCAACTAAAGGAGGAGAGTTAATAAGACGAAATGTCTTTGATTCCACCCTATCTAACAGTTGGACAGAAGAAGAGCCACCCCAGATATGAGAGCAGTACTCCAAGGTGGGACGAATGAGTCCCTTATATACTTGAAGCAACTGCTCAGGAGTGAAGTAGCTGCGGCATCTGTATACAGCATTCCCAGCTTTCGTGAGGCAGCTTTAGCAATGTTGAGGATGTGTGGCTTCCATGACATATTAGAGGAAATGGTGAGGCCTAGCATATCTATTTTAGAATGTGGCAGAATGATAGCGTCCTGAAATGTGATTGGTGGGAGATCAAACATACAACACATAACATCGGAATTCAACAAACAACTTCATAACACAACACAAAACCTTTCATTCCAGCAACCCCAGCCACTACTGACCACCTGCACTGATACAATTCTCCATTATGGCACAAAATTATGAAATCTATCAGAATACACAAGATGGAAAGAGAAATATTGGAAGGAACTTATAACGCCTCTGTGTGTGTGTGTGTGTGTGTGTGTGTGTGTGTGTGTGCAGAAATAAGATATTCATGCCTTATATTATTTGGTATGTATTATTTCTATGGTGTTTGTACTTTTTATGCATGACCTTTAAATATTAAGTAATGTAAAAATAATGAAACAGAGAGAGAGAGAGAGAGAGAGAGAGAGAGAGAGAGAGAGAGAGAGAGAGAGAGATATGGTGTAGGGGATATAGCGGCACCTTCCTCTACTCTCTCCCTTCTCTTCTACCTTTTCTTCCTCTCATCCTCTTCTCTATTTCATATTCTAAATCTCCCCCTTATCCCTTCCCCCTCGTCCTGAAGCTCCCTCTATCTCCAATTCGTCCTCCCTGATCCTTCATACTCCTTTTATCCCCCTTATACCTCCTCTTCATTATCAAACCCCACCTCCTTCCCTTCTTCTTCTCTTCCTCAAACTACTCCTCTTCCTCCTCCTCCTCCTCCTTCTTCCCCTTCTTCGACATCCTCCCCTTACCCCCCCCCCCCAGGATCGAGGGGGCTACAGCAGTACCTCCGTCAAACGTTCAGACACTTCCCATCCACTACGAGGGGAGCTAAGTGACGAGGGGAGACCCGCCAGCCCATACTCTCGCGAGGGGAACCTGGAGAGGGGTGCCTGGCTGGTGAGGGGTAGCTGGTGAGGTGAACTTGGTGAGGGGAGTCTGGTGTGGGGAGATCTGCCCGTCTAATGAGGGGAGCTTAGTGAGGGGTTTCTGATGAGGGGAGCTTAGTGAGTGGTGCATAATGAGGGGAAAATGACACATCTCGTCTAGTTCATCCACCGTATATCACCCTAACAAAACACAACAATGTACAGATAACACTAACAACAAAACTCAACTCCCCACGTGAGTCTAAACACAAAAAGTTCATCTATAAGTTTTAATTCAATATGAGGTTCACTTATTAATATATCTATTCATTTATAATAAACTAAAATAGATCATATATATTATTTAAGATATATTTATCTATCGGGTTCATCTTAATTTGATGGTATTTTCATTAATTAAATCATATTTTGGCCCAAAATACATAATTACGACCACATTATATACTCAACTTTTAATATTGTCATAAAGTTGACTAATTAAAGAACATAATATTTACTCTTATAAATCAACGACCCAATCAAAGACTTTCAGACCACCTATCTTACTGTATCATGAACTATGTAACTATTGAACTAAAACACTGAATTGGGAGTCCTTAAATATATTCTATTATAAATCTGATAATGCAAACAAACACTTAAGAATGATACTATTATATTATCTCCTCTGTCCTGTGTGTCAGTGAACAGTGGTAGAGTCAAGACCTGAGTTAACTGTTTAGATTAAGCTGTAATAATGTACTACCTCAACCTTGTCAATAAAGTAAAATTGCTCTCTTTCAATCTGTCAATAAAGTTGTAAAATTACTCTCTCTCTCTCTCTCTCTCTCTCTCTCTCTCTCTCTCTAATTTTCTGCTAAATTTTATCTCTCCATCTCAACCTTTTTCGCTTTTTCTCCCATTCTCTTCTTCCCTCCTTCCCTCTCTTAAGATTTCCCTCGTTCTCTCTCTCTCTCAACGTCTTCCTCCCTCACTCTCCCTCCTCCTCCTCCCTTCCTTCCCTCACTAAGACACTCTCCCCTCTCTGGGCGCGGGTGTGTGAGCTGAGGATTACGAGGGGAGAGGCCCGGACGTCAGCTTGCGGGGCAGTAACCATCAACTACAGGGGGGAAAAAACTAGGGGACCCACCAGTAGCTACCAGTAACCACCATCTAGGGGGGGGGGAAACGAGGGGACCCACCAGTAGCTACCAGTAACCACCATCTAGGGGGGGGAACAACGAGGGAACCCACCAGTAGCTACCAGTAACCACCATCTAGGGGGGAAACAACGAGGGGACCCACCAGTAGCTACCAGTAACAACCATCTAGGGGGGGGGAAATAACGAGGGGGACCCACCAGTAGCTACCAGTAACCACCATCTAGGGGGGGGGGGGGAACAACGAGGGGACTCACCAGTTGCAACCAGTAACCACCATCTAGGGGAGGGGGGAACAACTAAGGGACCCACCAGTAGCAACCAGTAACCACCATCTAGGAGGGGAAACACCTACAGACAGACTGCTATCCAGAATAAAGCAACGCATCCAAAAGCTGACCTCGCGGTGCAGATGACGCTAAGTGCAGATGTTGACGCTGAGGTAAACGCAGAAACCGAAGCAAACACAGACGTCTAAGGAAGTGACGACGCAAACGAAGACGCCGAGGGTACTGGAGGAGCTCACCACACACACGTCATTCTTTTAATCCCAAAACACCAGTCCACTGTCTCACGATGCTCCATTCATTAATCATCACCTCTCCCACCCCATACCTTCCTCTCCCACCCCATACCCTTCTCTTCCACCCCATACCCTCCTCTTCCACCCAATACCCTTCTCTCCCACCCCATACCCTCCTCTCCACCCCATACCCCCTAATCTCCCGCCCCCTTCCACAATCTCCGTGTCACCCCGTTCACAAATTGGTCACTCACCTCACCTCCCTGTCAAGCAATAAAAATACAAAGTGGCAACTCCCTCACACACCCCCCCTCCCCCCCTTCCCCCACACACCCTTCCCCCTCCTCCCTCCCTCACCCCTCCGCCTCACCTGCCAGTGTTTACATACATCACATTATAAGACATCACACCTGTAATTATCCCGTTTAACAATACTAGTATAATAATGTCCCAGGTGATATGTCATCATGGTTAAGGCCAGGTAAGAACCTATAATTACCGTATCATAACAGTATCACGTTCTCTTCAGTAACCTATTATTATTATTATTATTATTATTATTATTATTATTATTATCATTATTATTATTATTTTCATATTATTGCTATTATTATTATTATTATTATTATTATTATTATTATTATTATTATCATCCACCTGTGTCTGTCTCTCTGTGTGTGTGTGTGTGTGTGTGTGTGTGTGTGTGTGTGTGTGTGTGTGTGTGTGTGTTCCCTCTTCTACTTATCCCTGTGTCAAGTGGGAGGGAGAGAGCAGTGGAAGAGATAGAGGAAAGGGGAAGAGATAGAGGAAAGGGGGAGATAGGAGGGAGGTAGAGAGGAGGGGGGTCAGTTGGAGGGGAGGGGAGGGGAAGGAAGATGGATGAAGAAATGGGAAGGGGTGGAGGAAGAGAGATGAGAAGAGGGAAGGAGAAGGAAGAGAAGAGGGGAAGGGGGAGAGGGGAAGGGGAAAAGGGGAAGGGGGAAAAGGGAGGGCAGTGGTAATAAAGGTCGTCTCTCAAATACAACTTAGGAACACCCCTCGAGAAACACAAGTACCTGTTCCTGTGCAGTAAAAGTTCAACCGTGAACACAATGAACACTTAAATGTTCATCTCACTCCCAGAACAGAATTACGTAACATGATCCGATAATGTTCACCTCAGGATTTATATTGAAGTTCAAAAGTTCACTCGTGGGGATATTACCAAACGTGTTCGCTTAATATGGATATGTAATTAAATACTTCAGTCATATTCACTCGGGGGTAAAAAAAAGAGTTCACTTGTTCACTCGAGGGAAAAAAAGTTCACTTGTTCAATCGAGGGAAAAAAGTTCACTTGTTCACTCGAGGGAAAAAAAGTTCACTTGTTCAATCGAGGGAAAAAAGTTCACTTGTTCAATCGAGGGAAAAAAGAGTTCACCTGTTCACTCGAGGGAAAAAATAGTTCACTTGTTCACTCGAGGGTAAAAAAAAGTTCACCTGTTCAAAATATAACACCCAACCTTATATTCACCTAAATGTAAGTGTAAAGTTTTAAATATTCACTAAAGAAGTCTATAATGTTCATTCGAGGGTCAGAGTTAAGGAGTTTATTCGTGAACAAAATTACGTAAAAAAAAAACAAGACTGAACCTAACCTAACCTAACCAAGCTTTTGTTAATTATTTCCCGAGGCTATTTTTTTCCGCAAGATATTTACAAATTTAATGGAAAATAACAATAACAAAGGGAAACAAGTAGGAGTTTTGAGAGAGAGAGAGAGAGAGAGAGAGAGAGAGAGAGAGAGAGAGAGAGAGAGAGAGAGAGAGAGAGAGAGAGGCTTCAGCAGTCACCCTCAACAGGTAATGAAGCTATTATAACCTGGAGGGGGAGGACCCGGGTGTTGATGAATGTTCCGGGTCATGACCTTTATAGTGAGGTGATGTGTGGTATCAGTACAACCTCTCTCTCTCTCTCTCTCTCTCTCTCTCTCTCTCTCTCTCTCTCTCTCTCTCTCCACACACACACCATCTCCTTATTAGCATAAACATAAGTTACCCGCTTCCGCCCACACACACAGCACTTACCTACACTCCCTGCTCACCCATACATCCAAACACTACGCACCCACTCACATTTATCACTCATCCACAGCCACACACCACCCACTCATCCACACACACACACCACCCACTCATCCACAAACACACACCTAGAACATCTATACCCACCCACAACAATATCAACATCCACACCCACCTACAACACCCACACCCACCTACAACACCCGCACCTACCCACAACACACACCCAGCTCCCTACAGGTATACAATCATTACCCAGCCAGCCAGCCAGCAGGTAATGTTTACGGGTGGTCAGCCCAGGGCGGCCATCAACCCTCAAGTCCCTCACAGTCGCCAGTTAATTTTCTCCCCGTCACTGTCGACAAGAGAATCCACCAACACCTACAGCGGAGTCACCGTGCACTTTGACCACCAACTTAACCGCTTCGTGTCATAGCCTGAGTGAATTAATAAGACAAAGTTTCCAGTTCTCTAAGTTAAGGTAGAAATAATTAAACTTACGAAGGTTTCAGAAAGGATTTAGATATACCCAATTTAAGTATACATTATCAATATAAAATACACGCCATCTTAAAAGACATTTGGAATGAGTTTAGTTCTCGAGGTAAGGTAAAAAAAAAATCATTAAACGTAAGATGGTCTAAGAATACGAGAATTTTTTTTACCCTATTTGAGTATCAGAACAAAATCGACATCATCTTAAACGAGTCAGGTGGAGACACGGAAGTTCTCAGGTAAGAAAGAAATAATTAAACGTAAGATGGGCTAAGAATGTGGTCTCCGGGGCCGACCTCCCTATGGGCTCTGAATATGCAGAGTCGACGATTATGTTGCAAATGAATCTTTGTGAGAGACGAACACTGGTAGGGGGGGGGGGCTGCTCGCTCCTCCCCACTACCCCTCCTTCTTCCATACCCCTGGAGAGAGAGAGAGAGAGAGAGAGAGAGAGAGAGAGAGAGAGAGAGAGAGAGAGAGAGAGAGAGAGAGAGAGAGAGAGAGAGGAAAGAAGAGAAAATAAGAGAGAAAAGATAGCAAAGACGATAAAAGAAAAACGAAGAGTGAGACGAAAAGAAAGGAGAGAGAAGAAAAAAGAAGACAATAAAAGAACGAAGAGACGACAAAACGAGACAGTAACCCCCCACAGATAACGAGACATTAGTAAGCGAGAGACAAAAACACGAATAACAGTTAAGCCAAACCTGAATAATTAAAAGACAACGCAACATGTAAATATTCCTCTTAGAAAAGTACATAAAATCCCAGGTATTTTGGCCGCATCTTTTAGTGCATGACCTCCCCTGACCCCGAGAGGTAGTTAGCATACAGCACAAGGCCCGCGGGGTGCACGGAATGGCACACCGGGTTACTGGTGCACGTCGGGAAGGATGTGCACATGGTGGTCGCGGTGCACGTGTGAGGGGTATGCACATGGTGGTGGTAGTGCACGGATGTTATGGTGCACATGGTGATGGTGGTGTACGTTTGTATATGTGCACATGGTGGTGATAAGAACATAAGAATGGAGGCAACTGCAGCGGGCCCATTGGCCCATACTGGGCAGTCCCATTTACAACCCTATCCTTCATATATCCATCCAACCCATGTTTGAAGCTATCCAGCGTATTCGAGTTAATGATGATGTTTGGTAAATTGTTCCGTTCATCCACTACTCTATTTCCAAACCAATGTTTATCTATGGTGGTGTACGTCTGTACACAAGGGGTATGTGCACATGGTGGTGATGGTTCATATATGTAGTGGTACACATCTAGGAGGTGCACATGGTGATGGTATTGCTGTATGTTTCCAGTGATAAACACACACACGGTACACATATTAAAAGACTACATAAAACAGGTGCACATATGACTGCAGTGTAGAGATAAATAGGGAATAAAAGAAAAAGTAATAAAGATAAGGTAATAAACACGGGGGAAAATCGTTATCCTCCTCCGTTCTACCCATATTATCTTTTTTCCTCATGTCTGCCATCCACCTCTACTATCTCTCTCTTTATATTTCTCGTAACATTTTTCTCTCTTCTAACCTCTTCCCATTTTCCGTTCCCCCCCTTTACTCTCTTCTCACACACACGTCCCACACCCCCCCCCCCTCACCCAACCCACCCACCATTAATCACACCCATTAACCAGAAGGCGAGACACAAGCAATTTCAGACGTATGTATCTACGAGTTCACCACCAACTTCCCGCACAACCCGGAGCGCCACACGCTTGCTTGCCGACCGGGTCTTTTTTGCATAATAGCGAGACACAAAAGCACTGGGGCCATTTCCACTCCTGACAGGGGGACTGGTGGAGTAATTTCTATCAGCTTCTTGTTAGTGGCAGCGAGATCATTTGTGGCTCCGTGCAGGATGTGTAAATAAGACCAGGTTTACACTGGGGATGGATTGATCTAATTAATTTGTTGTGGCTCGCGGAGTGATACAACATCTAAAGAGGTTTTGGTCTAGACAGCCAGAATTTTTTTTTAGAGTAGAGGGCCGTGGTCGCCAACCCTCAGTGATGGGGATGGCACCTTGACTGTTTCATAATAATAATAATAATGATAATAATAATAATAATAATAATAATAATAATAATAGTAGTAGTAATAAAAATATATATTCAACGTGTTTAAATAACCGAATCAACACAAATGCAGATACTGTAAATACAAAAAAAAATATAAATAAACATTAATACAAAAATAATAAGTATACATAAATAGCATAATAAAATAAAGTGGTACCGAATATAATGGAAAAAAATAATACCTAAAATTAAATGACCAAAGAAAACAAAAATAAAAACAATAAAAATTAATAGAACAACATTAACAAAATACACCTGATAATGCGTAAACAACATTTCATAAACAAACCCACAAATAAACAAATAATTAAGTTAATAAAAAAATTACAACAAGAAAACTCATAAGAAATAGAGCTAAAGTTAACATAGTTATCATTATTATTATTATTACTATTATCATGATCAAAAACCTACTCCGTTACCATAATATAAACTCCGTTAATGAACAGCTTCTAAACGTGCGAGTCATTTAAATCACCTGGCCAGTAATTTTCTTCACCACTAATTAGGCTCATGAACACCTGGTGGCGAGACAGGTACACCTATTACTGACATATTACCTACAACGTGTTTATACCCGAGGAGATATATAGATAGATAGATAGATAGATAGAAAAATTCCCAAATATAATGCAGTTTGAATTTATTATCAATATTATGTAATCGACTCTCTCTCTCTCTCTCTCTCTCTCAACAGTCATTTACACTACCAGGTGAGAGCTCTTCGTTACCGTGTCACTTACAATACCTAACGAGAGCATTTAATCACCACGTCATTTACAGTATGGGGAGTCATTAAACGCTATTGGGGGCCATTTCTACGTTTCCTGGTGATTAGCGGGACGGTGGTGGTGGTGATGGTGGTATGGGTGATGGTGGGTGGGTGGGTGGGTGGTTGTGATGGTGGTGGTGGTGATGGTGGTGGTGTGGGTGGTGGTGATGGTGGTGTGGGTGGTGGTGATGGATGGTGGTGTGGGTGGTGGTGATGGTGGTTGTGGGTGGTGGTGATGGTGTGGGTGGTGGTGTGGGTGGTGGTGATGGTGGTGGTGTGGGTGGTGATGGTCTGGGTGATGGTGGTGGTGTGGGTGGTGGTAGTGGTAGTAGTGGTGGAGAGTTGGTAAGGAAGTTGTTGGTGGTAGTGATGGAAGTGGTGGTAACGGATGGTGGTAGTGGTAGGCAGATGGTGGTGGTAGACAGATGATGGTGGTAGACAGATGATGGTGGTAGACAGATGATGGTGGTAGACAGATGGTGGTGGTAGACAGATGATGGTGGTAGACAGATGATGGTGGTAGGCAGATGGTAGTGGTAGACAGATGATGGTGGTAGACAGATGGTGAGGGTAGACAGGTGGTGGTGGTAGACAGATGATGGTAGTAGACAGATGGTGAGGGTAGACAGATCATGGTGGTAGACAGATGATGGTGGTAGACAGATGATGGTGGTAGACAGATGATGGTGGTAGACAGATGATGGTGGTAGACAGATGGTGGTGGTAGACAGATGATGGTGGTAGGCAGATGGTGGTGGTAGACAGATGGTGGTGGTAGACAGATGGTGGTAGACAGATGGTGGTAGACAGATGATGGTAATAGACAGATGGTGGTGGTGGTAGACAGATGATGGTGGTAGGCAGATGATGGTGGTAGACAGATGATGGTGGTAGACAGATGATGGTGGTAGACAGATGATGGTGGTAGACAGATGGTGGTGGTAGACAGATGGTCGTGGTAGACAGATGATGGTGGTAGACAGATGGTGGTGGTAGACAGATGATGGTGGTAGGCAGATGGTGGTGGTAGGCAGATGGTGGTGGTAGACAGATGGTGGTGGTAGACAGATGGTGGTAGACAGATGGTGGTAGACAGATGATGGTAATAGACAGATGGTGGTGGTGGTAGACAGATGATGGTGGTAGGCAGATGATGGTGGTAGACAGATGGTGGTGGTGGTAGACAGATGATGGTAGTAGGCAGATGATGGTGGTAAACAGATGATGGTGACAGGCAGATGGTGGTAGACAGATGATGGTGGTAGACACTCACACCCATACACTCACACCTGACGCCCATACACTCACACCTGACACCCATACACTCACACCCGACACCCATACACTCACACCTGACACCCATACACTCATACCTGACACCCATACACTCACACCTGACACCCATACACTCACACCTGACACCCATACACTCACACCTGACACCCATACACTCACACCTGACACCCATACACTCACACCTACATAACATACAGCAGTGTTGGTTGTAGTAGTCTCTCTCTCTCTCTCTCTCTCTCTCTCTCTCTCTCTCTCTCTCTCTCTCTCTCTCTCTCGCTATATACCTTGCAAGAAATATCATAAAATTGGTCCCCACTTTCCAACATTATATACCCTCAATAAAATAACAAAGTCAATAATAACACAATATCGTTTAATCATAATCTCAGGTATACACAGGTACTTTATAACCAGCCTCTATAACAAGTAGTCTATATATGTATCTTATATATGCTATACTTATCTGACAGTATAGATATAAGACAGTGAGACAGGAGAGGGGTATAGTGGAGTCTTTATACTGTCCTTTTTATAAACACGTGATGCTTATCTGTCTGTCTGTGTGTCTGTGTGTGTGGTGTGTGTGTGTCGACTTACAGCTGGACAAGAGGATGTGGTAAGGATGTGACAGATTCAGACCATACAACATTACCATACACGAGAGGATGTGGCAAGGATGTGTTAGGTATATGACAGATTCAGACCACACAACATTACCATACACGAGAGGATGTGGTAAGGATGTGGCAAGGATGTGTTAGGGATGTGACAGGTTCAGACCACACAACATTAACCTTACACACCGCTTCCTGTTCACCCATGACCCTTACACTAGAAGTTCCCACATATCCATACACGGGTGTTGTGTGGATGGAGTGATGGATAGTGACGGATGGAGTGATTGATTGATGGATAGAGTAGTGGATAGTGATTGATTGATTGATGGATAGTGATGGATAGAGTGGTGGATACTGATGGATGGAGTGATGGATAGTATAGTGATGGATGGAGTGATTGATGGATGGAGTGGTGGATAATGCTGCTCTCGATGTCCCAGAGTGAGGTACACATGGCAACAAACAAAAACATAACGATACACTAACACACACACACACACACACACACACACACACACACACACACACACACACACACACACACACACCAGAAAACTTTCCCACACACACCGGGCAACAACCAAGCCTTTCCATCTACCTCATAAAAAAGAAAGAATACTCCATATAACCTGTAGAAAAAATATCACCCCCTTCCCTTCCTCCTTCACTCCCCTTACCTCCCCTCCACCACCTCAGACTCAAGTGGCCCTCTTGTGACGTGTACAGCGGCCGCAGTCATTGAAGTCTCCAAGATGCTCCCGATAGATAATAGATTGATACATCCTTTCAATCCTGCTATTGAGGGCCGCCGCTCCACACAATGGGCCAAGGGAACCCTCTCACCCAGAAGGACCCTTACCTGCCTCCTCATCCTTGGTTAGGGGAGGGGAGGGTAGGGGGGGGGAGGGTAGGGGAGGAGAGGGGTCCTTTTCCTCACCGCCAGTTCCCCTGATATCCATCTTGCTACTTTTCCGTCAAATTCCTGGAGGACGCTCAGGCTTGGAGGGCTTCCCAGGAGGACCGCCCCGTGTGTGTGTCGCTCCTCCTAAGTGGGTCATAGTTACCTCTACCGTCGGGGGTCTGTCTGTGTAGCATAGGTGTCTCTTACTTATTACCTGGTGTGTTTGTTTGTATGTCTATAACCTTATTGTGTGTGTGTGTGTGTGTGTGTCTAATGACCCGGGTCTGTGGCTGCCGCTCAGTAAGTTTGTGTAACCTTATCTGGGGGGCTTTAACTTTATGTGACTGACTCCTTTGACTCCATATACAGTACTCATCTATCCCCCTTCCATCTCCCATCCCTCATCTCCCTCCCTTCCCACCCCTATATAGCCCCCTCCTTCACTAACACCCCTCCCCCACTTCTAACCCCCTCCCACATCTTCCTCAACCTTACACCCTTCATAACTCCACAATCTTCCCAACTCCACTCCCTCCCCAACCCTCAGTCCACACTCCCATCCCTTTCCTTCCTCCCCATTCCACTCCACACCTTCCCCAACCCTCACTCCGCACCCTCTCACCCCCCCCCCTTCCCACCCCACCAGTTGCACAGGGTCCTCTTGCACCCACAACGCTGCACAGTAAGTCGGGGCTAATTCTCGCGGTTAGCTAACATATGTGGCTCATATTTTGACGAGATCATCCTCATTTCTTGCACACAGGGGAGGAATTTATTACGTGAGGGCTGCTGACGGGGTAATGGTCGCCGAGTGAGCGTTATGAAGCACACTGGATTAGGGCGGCTGACGACCTGATGACTACCAATTACCCGAGTCCTGCGTCAGCCAGCCAGCCAGCCACCCTCCTACCAGAGTCCTGCGTCAGCCACCCACCCACCCACCCACCATCTAAAAACATATAATACACACAGTATTTACCCACACTTCCCCCACACCAACCAACAAATAACTCCGTTTTCCCTCTCCCATACATATATACACGGGCCCATCTTCCTCACCACACATACGTACTATACACACACCGACCCACCCACAAACAGCTTCCTCCTACCCAATACACAAACTAACATGGAAGAGGTGAGGGTGAGAGAAAGGGGGAGGGGGGGTAACAGCTAATTACACAAGGTAGGGATGAGAAGGGAGAGAGGAGAGGAAGGAGAGAGAGGTGGGGAAGAGGGAAAAGGAAGGAGATAGAAGGAAGGAGGGGGAAGTGGGGAGGAAGAGGATACGGCTTGGGGGGGGGTAAGGATAAAGAGGAATGAAGAAAAGGGGATAAAGAGAGAGAGAGAGAGAGAAGGAAGGGGGGAAGAGGAAGTGGAGTAGAGATAATAATGACTTAATAACCCTACTTTACCCTCGTGTACACACTTAATTAACTAATTACTTCATCATTTACTCCTCACCAACAACCTACGTCACCTGCATGTCATAAATTACACCTTGAATTTCATTTTTCTCATTATAGCACAAAGGCAAAGTAACCAACAAGTGATTTTCTTAATAAAACACAATAAGCAACTAGTAACTTTCTCATTAAAACAAATGGAAAAAATAAAATAATTTCTGTTTAAAACACAAAGGAAAAAATTAACAAAATCTTATTGAAACAAAATACAAAAAACTAAAACGATTTCTTATTAAACAAAGAAAAAACTAGCAATTTTCTTATTAAAACAAAGTAAAATAATTAAAAAAATTCTTGTTAAAACAAAAACACCTGAAACAATTTCTTGTCAAAATCATAAAAGGAACAAAATATCTTATTTAAACATCAAAACCCTAACAATTTCTCTTAATAAAACATTTATGAAGAAAAACTAACTATTCCCCTTATTAAACAACTTTATCACATCCCATTAAACCACAAAATAAAAGAATAAATAAACACAACAATTCCACATTTACTAAAACACCGATGAAAGAAAAGACAAAAATAAAAGCACCAACAACTTATTTCATTAAAGCACTTACGTCAAAAACACAACCAACCAATTTATCTTTCATGAAAACACAACATTAAAATAACGACCGCAATTATCTTAACAAAACACAAAGTCAACCTTCCCTTCATCATAACAGCTTCAAGTATCATACCCAATTTCCCACCAGCGTTAATTCCACACTGGATGATCCACTCTAACGTCTGAGCCCCGTCCCCGTCCCCTCACCCCTGGATGATAAGAGACGGACGGACGGATGGACATACAGACGAAGAGACAGAAGAACGAACGGACGGATGGATTAACAGATGTATGTATACCTTCTAAAATTTGGTATAATGTCCTAAAACCTGACTTAATGTTAAACAGAAATTATAAGTGTCCAATACAGCCACCTTACTGTCCCACTACACTCACACACCTCACCCAACACCCAGCTTAATGTCTTACCACACCGGGCATAACGTCTGTGGTTCGTGACTAATAAAACACAACAACAGTACCACAACACACACCCTCACCTCCCTCCCACCCCTGTATCTCACACATTTCCAAATCATGTTTTTTTTTGAACCCGTCTCGTCTAGTTTTTTCCTCCCCTGTTCTTCCCTCGACACAGCTACCAAGTTTCTACAAGATTTAAAAGCTCGCCTGTACACACACCCTTCCATAACAAACCACAGCAATTGCATCCTAATCACCCTCCGCTGCACAGGTCAATGTTGCAGTGTAGCGTCCGGGAGTGGAGGGGGGGGGGGGGGAGATAGGGTGGGGACAGAGGGGCGGAGGGGGGGGGGTTAGTTGTCAGACGCCGCGGGAACAAGCCTCAACAACAACTTCAAGTGTCAACAAGATGATAAATCCTCATTTGTTTCGATGATTGCTAGGACGTAAAGGGCACAGGGAGGGTGGTCCGGGGAGCAGCGTAGATGAGCCCTAACGACCTGGGGTGATTAAGGTGTAGACGCGCCTCGTTATAGCAGCTAGAGTTAGGCCCCTACAGAGTGTGTGTGTGAGGGTGTGTGTGATAGGCTGCCCTCTACCCCTCCTCATCCATGATATTAAGGCAGATACTGTCACGATAATGGATGGTTGGTTGGGCGCATGATGCCCTGCCCTGCCCTGCCCTGCCCTGCCCTCCTCAACCTGCCTTATAGCCTACCCCCACTCTGCCCTGTCATCACCTCAACCTCTCTTAACCTGCCCTGCTCTGTCCTCCTTCAACCTAGCCTGCCTTAACCTGCCTCGTCTCGCCCTACTGTAACTTCCCCTACTCTGGCTCACCGGATCTGTCCTACCTACAGTATACTCTAGCCCTGCCCTACCATACCATACCCTACCCTGTCGTACCCTGCCCTGACCTTCTCTTCCATTGCCCAATCCAGGAAGGCGTGGGATTAACATGGGTGTGTTGTGGGCGGCGTGGTGTTTGCTGTCGTTGACGTTGTGATGGTGTGGGGAGGACACTGTGTGCTTACGGTGCAGTGTGGGCAAAGAGTAGGATTAACATGGACACAGTGTGGGCATAACGTGGGCAGGTAAGTCACAGGTGTGGGAGGCTTCCGCTGATCACCTGTTCCACCCTTCAAAACTATTTACTGTCACATGTTACCTCTATTAATCACATCTCTCTCGCTCTCGTTTCTTATTTTATCTCCCCTCCTCTCCTACCTGCCTTCTGTCCTACATCTCTCTTACTCTCTCCGCCCCACAACCACCATCCCATCTTCCTCCCTGACTGAACACGTCCTTAATTATCATCACCATCCACGTCTATGTTCTTCCGTCTCTCTCTCTCTCTCTCTCTCTCTCTCTCTCTCTCTCTCTCTCTCTCTTTTCCATCTATCCATCCATCCGTCCTTCCATTCCTCCTTCCTTAACCACCTCTCATTCATCCATCCATCTTCCTTTCATCCACCCACCCATTCCACCCTCTCCTCTCCTGCCTATCCCTCCCTCCCTTCATCCAACCCTTCCTCCCTCCTCCATCCATCCACCCCCCCTCCCTGTCTCCTTCCCTTCATCCATCCCTCTTCCCCTGCCCCCAGGTGAACCCCCAGGTGAACACACTCTTAATCATGGTCCTCTCGTCCTCCTCCAGGTAGGTGTCCCCCCTCGCCTAGCTCGACCCCCTGCCTCTACCTCGTTCATCACGCCCTACAAGCCAAGCTACCGGGCGCGCGCGCGCACACACACACACACACACACACACACACACACACACACACACACACACACACACACACACACACACACACCACTTCTCCTGCAATCACCCAGTACACCTTGCAATAACCTCACCACCACTCACTAGGGTATCTAGTAATGAATTAAATCACCCATAGAGACGATACGCTTACATCCAATACACCAATCGCCACCTCCACAATAACCCTACCTTTTCCCCTCTCCCACAATGGTCTTTGAATACAGTCATCACAATTACCCCCCTTCCCCTCTCCCACAACTCATTCGGACCATCTGGAAGACCACACCATCTACCAAAAGTGGTCTTGGTGGTCTCGTGAAAAAGCAACTTATTACTACTCTTCATAACAATCCCTTCCTTCCTTCCTTCCCACCACCCGCATGACATCCTCGAAGACGTAACACATTATGTAATCGTAGAACATAATGTAATCCCTAATTATTTGCCTACGAGACCTAAAGTAATCCCAAATTGATCACCTAAGGGAATTACTTAATGATGGGATTCCTAAATGTTCACCCAGGAGACTTAAAACATAATGGATTACTTTAACCCAAAACGTAAGTCAGGCAATGTGTGTGTGTGTGTGTGTGTGTGTGTTACAGAGGCCCAGGGTGGAGACGGCAGTAGTAGCCGGGAGGAGTCGGTGGTGGCCTGGGTGACGGATGAGAGGTGACAGGTAGGAGGGCCCGTCCCCCGCACCCACCATTGTCCACCCATCAACAACTACCTACATCTCCACCGCCGCCGTCGTTGCCGCCAACCTAGGAAGAGGAGATCACAGCCAACATCTTATGATCTCCTCCCACTTGCTCAGCCAATCTAAACTGTCCCTCCCCATGGTAAAAAATGACGTGAGGTTAGGTCAGATCATATTATTGTCATATGGTCTCAAATGCAATGCCAAAGGTTAGGTCAGGAAGAGGTTGAAGTTCAAGTCATTTGTACATACTGCATGTTCGTGGGTTGGTGGGGAGTGCGACCAGTGCTCCTACAGCGAGACAAACACTGGCCATAAAATGATTAAGAGTGAGGATGAGGGAGTGGAAGACAGGAGCGGATAGCTATATGATCGACTCGGTGTGAGCTCCACTGTGGCCACAACTCAGCTGGAGCCAGGGCCAAAATTACTATTGTGGCCATAAGTCAGCTGGAGCCATGGCCACAATCTCCAATGCGGCCACAAGACAGCTGGACACAGGGTCATAACTACCCACGAGCCTGTTGATTTCCACAGCTAACTACTACATAAACTGGGTCACACAACCACGACCACCACCACCGCCAGAACACTCTCACGATACGAGTCAACGGGATAACTATGTAAAGGAGAGGTCAACAGAGACCAAAAACCAACAGACAACTACGAGCACACAACAGATGATCAACAGTGGTCACAAGAATAGAACGGTGACGACAACCACGACCACACAAACCCCAAGAGAAGAGCCACAGTCGTCAGGAGTGTGTGTGTGGGGGAGGGGGTCATTGTGAGGGTGCCTACAGGAGAGCGGGAGGTCCTCACCCCAGGTATTGTGTGGTTGGTGGGAGGCTGGCCGCGACCCCCCACCCCCTACCCCTCTCCTTCACCCCCACACTCCACTTGACTCCTGGAGACCATTGTGGCCACGTCAACAAGTGGTTTATCCTTAACAAATAGTCACATATCATCCCCCTGGAGACCATTGTGGCCACGTCAACAAGTACCTCACCCTCAACAACTGGCCACACTTCATCCCCCTGGAGACCATTGTGGCCACGTCAACAAGTACCTCACCCTCAACAACTGGCCACACATCATTCTCCTGGAGACCATTGTGGCCACGTCAACAAGTACCTCACCCTCAACAACTGGCCACACTTCATCCCCCTAGAGACCATTGTGGCCACGTCAACAAGTACCTCACCCTTAACAAATGGCCACATCATCCCCTGGAAATCATTGTAGCCACGTCAAGTACCTAACCCTCAACAATTGGTCACATCATCATCCCCCTGGAGACCATTGTGGCCACGTCAACAAGTACCTCACCCTCAACAACTGGCCACACATCATCCTCTTGGAGACCATTGTGGCCACGTCAACAAGTACCTCACCCTCAGCGCCAGGCTACATAATACCCTGGCCACCCCCTGGAGACCATTCTGGTGAAAGTCAAGCCACCAGCCGACCCTCACAAGATAATATCAAGAGAAACGTGGCTATATACAGTACTACCTATGGTAAGGGCGACGCCACACACAGACTAGTCGCTCTATCTGTCAGCTCTGTCAGTCCAGGAGACAGAGGTTCGTAGCTTTAGCTAACAACTTTAACTGACAACTTTAACGGAAAACTTTCAATGATTCTCAAAGGTGTTGTTGGTCTTATAAGTCGTATATGTTATATGCTCACGCCAGTGGTAGTTACAGTTGTAAACAATAATGATGTTATTAATTATCCAGATAGGTAAAGTTGTATTATTGAACGCTAAATAATAGTTCAGCATGTGGCAGCTTAGTTATTCTAGTTTATAAAAGTGAGAATGATAAAAAAAGTTTGAAAACAAAAGATAATCTGGGAGAAGCTGTGTAGGGAGTGTGCAGTAGTTAGCACCATCATGAGTGTAATGATGCCGTTATTTGCGTAACTGCAGGGCCGTGTTCTCTCTGCTTCATGAATAAAACACTTGGTGGGTGAGAAGTCGCCAGATTCCTCTAGCAGGGCGCCACCGTGGACCTCATGTTAAGTAAAACTACACAAATTTCTGGGAACTTTTACGTAAACGGATGAACTAGAGCGTCAATGTCAGGTACAGTGACAGCCTAGCCCCCTGCTTGCATGAGGCTCACCAGCGGGGCAGTATCATTCGTCGGCCAGGTCATACGGAAGCCCCAGTGTGAAGGCTCAACCAGCAAACGACCATTACTCCGCTGTCGCCAGGCCCAGCCCCCCTGACGCGCCGCATCCATCACCACGCTCCACGCCGCACCTGCGGAACCATCCCAACTCCAACGTCGTGGGAACTGCGGCACCTGTGGAACATCTCCAGGCCCACGACGAGCAGGGGCAGAGGCGACTGTTGTGTCGCCAGAAGCAGCAACAGTAAGAACGAACACACACACACACACACACACACACACACACACACACACACACACACACGTGGAAAAAACAAGTGTATCAATCGTGAAAACAAAATAAAGTCAGTAACAGGAAGATGAACAACATAGTGGCAGTGCACACAGCCCACAGCGTCGAGCTAACCCCCCACAGTAACCTCAATGCCGCTACACATGCTCGACCTGAAGACACTGTAGGTCGTAGAAGACAACATTTACGACGTGACGGTGAGGAAAACGTGATGACAATAATAAAGACACCGAGAGAAGAGGAGGAGGAGGAGACTTGATGGCAGTAAGAGAAGAACAACAACAAGGCCACGAGAAAGACAAAGGAAGAAAAGAATTAAACCAAGATGAGAAGGCGAGGGTGGCGGGAAGAGGAGAACATAAGATAAAGAGGGAGAAAGACCACGAGAAAGAGGAAAATCATGAAGACCAGACACAAGAAACCAAGAAAGGGAAAGACCAAAAGAATAAACAAAGGAAACAAAATACAAAGAGAGAGAGAGAGAGAGAGAGAGAGTAATCTACCTTAACGCACCCATCAATCCCCACCCACCTATACATCCCCCAGTTTACCTAATGGGGTTCTTAGCGTCCCCATCACCCCAATCCCATCTCAACCACCCATCATTCACTCCCCCCACTTCATACTTCCACTACAAATCCATAACATTCTCCCCATCTTCCACACCCCATCCTATCCATCTCCCACCCCCTTCTCCGCCCATCTCCCACACCCCATCCTCCGCCCATCTCACCCCCCCCCCCCCCCATTACGGTCTCGGGGGCGGGATTATCGCGGTTATCGGTCCAGTCGGTTATCGGGAGGGTCATCACAGTCAGGTTGGTCCCGGGACCCTCTCAGACCTGTCCCCAGCACCCCCCCTACACACACGGCCTCTAGTATTTACCGTCCTGGCGTCCCATAAGATCCCTACTGGACCCTCGACTTCTTCTCAAGCCACTTAACCAAAGACACTTAAGTGGACAAAAAAAACTACGTAAAAAAGGAACACTTACTAAGAGAGACACTTAAAATCATGGAGGTACTTGACAAAGACTCTTCACCTATAAGCAGGAAATTTACCATCCAGGGTACTTTGTCCGGGCCTCCCCTCACCTCTCCTCCAGACGCTACCTGCCGAGATAACCACCCAAAGGGAACACCTACCTGAAGAAGCACTTAACAGGCGAGATGCTTGATAGAGGTGACGTACTTAACGGGGATATGTACCGGGGTTGAGGCATAGTGGAATTCGAAGCATCTTTTCTACTCTTAAAGACTAGTTTTACGTTAAGACCTGGTAAGACTCATAGCTGGAACGTGTACTAAGCTTAGACAAACAGGGGGGGACTTTAAACATGCACTTATCTTTAAAGACTCCTAAAAACACTTATACCTTGCGAGACTCTTTAACTGTTGAGGCACTTTGAGAAACACTTATCTTGAAACACTAACTTTGACATACACTTACCTGGAGAGACACTAACTTTAGTCACATTTACCAGAAGACACACTCTAAAAGACACTTACTGAAGTCACACACGCACGCACGCACGCACACGCACACACATTCTCACCTCGCGAAACAGTTACCTATAAGAGAGAGCTCAAGGAAACAGGATATCACGACCACACACACACACACACACACACACACACACACACACAGATGTTTATTGCATTCTTTTAAACTTCTCTCTCGTGACAATGACCCTCGGGAGACACTTGCCAGGAATGTACCGGAGATAAGTACAACACTATGGCATTTACAATACTGCTGCTCACTGGCCTATAGCCAAGACACTTCCCATGAGTTAACTGAGCTTGACGCCATACACTTTTACCTAGAGACACTTATTTAGAGAGACCCTTAACTGTAGAGGCACTTAACTAGAGACCATTAACTGTGGAGAAACTTAACTGGAGACCCTTAACTGTAGAGGCACTTAACTGGAGACACTAAACTGAGGAGACCTTTAACTGAGGAGACACTTAATTAAAGATCCTTAACTGTGGAGAAACTTAACTAGAGAACTTTAACTGACGAAGCACTTAACTGGAGGAGGAACTTAACTGTAGAGGCACTTAACTAGAGTCCCTTAACTGTGGAGGCACTTAACTAGAGACCCTTAACTGTAGAGGCACTTATCTAGAAGCCCTCACCTAGAGACGTCAGTACTAACCAGAGTCCGTATACGAACCAGTAACACCGTCCTCACAGGGGCCGTGTGAGTGTCCGTTACAGAGCCGGGACGAGGAATTTAGGGCTGCCCCTTAAGGAGACGAGAAGGTCCTAAAACAAACACCTTTACCTCCGTTAAGGGAAGTATCAGGGGGGGGGTGAGACACTGAGAGAGGTAGGAGGGGCAGGGGGAGGTGTCACATCGGCCACTCCCCCCCTCCTTCTCCCACACTTTCACTTATACCCTCCTTTAATTTCTTCCCTTATTGCCGGTTTTAAAATATACATAATCAGATACACCCCCAAAACCGGTTTATAATACCTAAAAATCAGCCAATATTACCTTAAAACCGGCTTGAATCTCCCAAAAACAAGTATAAAATACCCCTAAATGTGGCTAAATATGTCTAAAACATGATCAAATACTTCCAAATTAACCACAATTAAAAACAAAACAAAAACAGGGGCATGAAATCCAACTAAAAACACCCCCCTCCCTCCACACACACAATAAATAAATAAATTAACAAATAATTAAATAAAACCTGTGGAAGAGGGGGCAGGGGTGATGAAGAGGAGGAAGGTGAAGAAGGGAGAAGGAGGGGGGAGAGGGATGAAGAGGAGGATGTCTCTCTCCAAGCACAGGTCTCAAAAGGAAGATCTCGTATCCTTTTTAATGGGCTGGATAATCTCTCACATCTGTAGGATCCCTGTCCCTCGAATACCGATTTCTGACCCGATACCACGACCCGTCACCACAGCCTCCGATACCCCGCCGATAACGTGACCCCAAAGGAGGGCAGTTCCTCTCTTTCCCTTTCTCTCTCTTTACACACACACACACCACCCCCCCCCCCACCATGAGAACCTAAGAATGAAGGAAACTGCAGTAAGCCTATTGGTCCATACTAGGCAGCCCTGTTTACATCCAGCCCTTATCACCCATATATCTGTCCAACCTATACAGTATATTTGAAGCTTCCCAACGAGTTCGAGTTAATGATGATGTTTGGTAATTTGTTCCACTTATCCACAACTAAGGGGCAATTTTGATGGTGAAGTAAAAGTGAGTGTGAGTGTGAGTGTGTGAGTGTGTGTGTGTGTGTGTGCTGAGACTTGGTTAGGGTGTAGGAGTAGGTGGGGAGGTGTTTACGGTTAACAGTTGGGGTATGGGTGTAGGGGATAGCTGTATTGTAATGTCTTGGGGTGTAGCTGCCCACTCCAAGAACACAAGCCCATACACACCCCCTCTAGCTCCCCACTCCCACCCAGTCAAGTGTGCCCCAGTTATAGAGGAGACAGCGACAGTAAACACATGACAGTTACCAGTCTAGCCAGTTCTCTCCCAGTTCGCCTTGACTCACCTGTTATATTAGTCAGCTCTATCTTTCACTTTATACAAGAGACTGACCTGACCTGACCTGACTTAACCTAACCTGGTGCCACAGTCTGTTTAGTTCAATGAAAACAAACACATATATTACTACGGACACATCCCTCTTATTACGGATACCACCCTCTTATTACGAACACCACCCTCTTATTTCTTATTACGGACACCGCCCTCTTATTACGGACACCACCCTCTTATTACGGACACCGCCCTCTTATTACGGACACCACCCTCTTATTACGGACACTGCCCTCTTATTACGGACACCGCCCTCTTATTACGGACACTGCCCTCTTATTACGGACACCGCCCTCTTATTACGGACACTGCCCTCTTATTACGGACACCACCCTCTTATTACGGACACCAATGCCTTAACATACGCAAATACATTACAAAATACTGTACAACACTTGGCAGGGCAACTATAAAACTTGATAAAAGTATAACTGAACGAAACAGGTGTCCTTAACCTTACTGTATATGAAGTGGACCCCAAGTCTTAATGGGCCCCAGTTCTAATACGCCCCCTAACCTAACCTAACTTAACCTCTTCATTAAAATTGAGGCCCACTGGGACTAGGGATTAATTAGGATTTGGGGCCCATTAGGACAGTAATCCCTAATTCAGTAATGGTTGGATCAGGTTGGAACACATTAGGACTAGGGCCAATCAGGACTGATGCTTATTAGGATTGGGATCGATTAGGCCTGAGATCCATCAGAACCTATTAGGACTGGAACCTAATAGGATTTGAACCCATTACCACTGGGACCTATTAGCACCAGGACCTAATCACGGCCTCCAGCCCTTCGATCATTAATCACTAAATAACGACCTGTACTACAATCCCACAGCCATGACCTCCACTCCCCAATCTAACCACATCCTCCAGTCCCCAATCCTCTAAGTTTGGCCTCTAGTCCCCAATCCACCCCCGTTGCAGCACCAAAGCCAGCGTGATCATCCGCAGCCCCCTGAGGTGTGCGGGCTGCCCACACCAGGAGGGCTTTGTGTGTGGGTGGGGGAGGAGTGTGGGCGTCACCACTGACGTCAACCTGGAGGAGGAGGATGTGGGAGGAAGAGGAGATGGGGAGGAGGAGAAGGAAGAAGAGAGAGAGAGAGAGAGAGAGAGAGAGAGAGAGAGAGAGAGAGAGAGAGAGAGAGAGAGAGAGAGAGAGAGAGAGAGAGCTACACCGCCACCCCCTATGACCATCAATGACTACGACAGCAAGTTAATAAACCTCTTCATGTGAGCCTTATAGCGTCCTTGTCTCAGCCTGGTAACGAGGGGAGTGAGAGGGAGGAGAGGGGGGGGGGGGTTGAGAGGGGAAGAGGTGTGTATTAAATATCTCCCCAACACTTAGTTTTCATGTGTGTTTAAATTTACGGTTCACAGTTGGTATGGCATTGATTCGAAGGCCCGTAAGACACACACACACACACACACACACACACACACACACAGTATCGTGCCAGTCTTGAAAATTATGACCCATCAACTCTGTAAGTCATCACTAACTAACCACACTGTACGCCGCCCCCCACTCTCACTTGTTGACGAGGTGTGGCTCTGGTGGGTGGCCGGGTATGGCCAGAAGTGGTTCTGATGGTTGGCCGAATGCGGCCCTGATGGGTGGCCGGGTTTGGCCCTAGTCTAGTGGGTGGTCGGGCGTGACCCTGGTGGATAGCCAAGTTTGGCCCTAGTAGGAGGCCAGGTGTGGCCCTGATGGGTGGCCGGATATGAGCCTAATCTAGTGGGTGGCCGGGTGTGGCCGTGGTGGACCACGGAGCCACACCACATAACCATTAATCATGGTCAGATAGAGATGTCGAGGCAGGCGGAGGGGGTGAGGATGGTCGTGGTACTGGGAGGAACATGACCCTAAATACTGTACACAATCAAAAAAAGTATCTTGACAGTGTTGTGTCAGACACTATAACACAACGGTCGAAGGTGTTTGACAACCTACCGAAACAACAGGAGTCGCAGGGGTCATTTTAAAATACATAGGGCCCCTCCGTAAAGATACTGTTTTATTGTATACAACTAAGAGTCGCCGTTTCTTACTGATTACTTTCCACCATCCACCTGTCCACCACACATTCATCCTCTCCACCAACACCCATCTTCAACATATCCCCGGCCTCCTCACCAGCCACACACCATACAGGAGCTGCCGACCTTCGTGTTCTACAGTAAATGCACTTCCTGCCGTAAAGGTGGTGTGTGAGGCGGACGGTCAACGGCGTCTGTATGCGGCCAAGTCGTCAGAATAACTCTAACATGGGGCAGGTTACGGTGTTATTACTTGGTGCATAGATTACCCGCAACATCAGCTAGAGCTACAGTGAATTTGGGGTCAATTGGTCATAGGTCAAGGTCACAATTTAGAAGAAAAATACCCCCCTCGGCAGGAGTTAGCACCTGGGTGGAGTGCAGTGCAGTTCACTTGCCTCAACTCTACGTTACGTCCTCGTCATTACCACCAGAAACACTAAATCAGGAGATAAAATAAACAGCACAACTTATTAACATATTATGGAAATGCAAATCATTAATTAGTGTAAGAGCGTAACTAAATCAAATTTATGTGAGCGAGATTGAGTGCACTGCAGTCATACATAACACACACACACACACACACACACACACACACACACACACACACCGCAAATTATCGCAACATCAAACACACCGGCGACGCTACCACGATTACGCATGAATGACTTTGCATGATATAAATCTCGAGGGAGAACAGACGCCTTGCTTACAACGACTTAACTACCACAAGACGATAAATAATCCACGGTGCCTTGAGGATAATTAATTAATTATTTTTAATACGATAACTTGTCCTCTATGGGAAGAAGGTAATGTTGTAAATAAGACAATAAACTGACTTATATATTACGATAACTTAACTTTCTGTTTACGATAACTTTATGCCCTTATGGGAGAGGAGAAACCCACAATAATACGACTTCATTACCAGTACGATACGTCGCCTTGTGTATATGATTCATTAAGACCATAAATACAATAACTTATCCTCTGATGTACGATAGCCGTTGTAAATTAAATATCACTAATTTACCCATTTAATTCATGATGTACAATGATTAAATATAGTGTCCTACATGATAATTTAATCTCTATGGGAATATTAAACCACCCTAAGCTAACTATACACGGGTGGTTAAGTGTAATTAATCCCTTCACCTGATGTAAGATTAATTATAGACGATGAAACGATAATTTACCTGTTTACGAGACGATGACAATACATTATACCGACTTTCTACTCAATACAATACGTCTGTGTACGTTAATTGATTAAACCTCCTGAATATAATAATTAAAACCGTAGCCAGAAACACCATTAATTTATGATGTACAATACAATAACGTATCCTGTGTAAATACGGACACTGAACATACCATAATTTAGCATAATATAACATAACGCAACAAAACTTAATATAGCATAATATAACGAAACATAATATAACATAATATAACAACATAACATAACAGTACTTGAAATAATAACATATTATAAATTCTTAATCACGTCAAGAACAAATAAATTCACTCTTTTAAAACAACATTTATCGACTGTGGATCTACATTAAATTAAGTGACTTGTTGAGAACGATAACTTAACTCATTGTGGATATATTAAACTTAAACAAAAAAATAATAATACTCGAGTTACTGAGTACGATAATTAATGATTTATGTGAGACAACAGAGACTTATGATGTCTAAAAGAGTGTGTTGGTTGAGTACGATGATATAGGACTCAACGTATACAAATACTGAGCCTTATGAAACACTTTTGGTAGCTGAGTACAATGACTTAATTCTTTTGAAATGAAACAATGACGCCTTAATGGTAGGTTGGGAACAGTGACTGAGTACTTGTGGACTCTAACAACAACAACAACAACAACAACAACAATGATAACAATAACAATAATAATAATAATAACAATGTGATCCAAGTGTACGATAAATTAACCCATATGTATGATAATTTAATCCAGATCTAGGAAGAGTGAGGATAAACAGGAAGGAGGAGAAGAGGTAGGAGGAGCAGGAAAAGGGAGGAAGGGTAAGGAGGAGGAAGAAGGGGCAGAACGAAGGAGGAGAAGGGGGAGGAGGATGGGGAGACGTAGGAAAAGCAGGAAGGAGGAGAAGGGGTAGGAGGAGCAGGAAAAGGGAGGAAGGGTAAGGAGGAAGGGGCAGAACGAAGGAGGAGAAGGGAGAGGAGGATGGGGAGACGTAGGAAAAGCAGGAAGGAGGAGGAGAGGATGTTTTAACCCCCTGTTCTGTTGTGTGTTGACTGCCTTGGTAATGACATACAACTGAGGGTGTGTCATTCAGCTGTGTGGGTCTGATACTTCCTGGGCTGTTGCTATCTTACTTTATTTATTCTTTACTATCATTACTTTTATTATAACTATTATTATTATTATTATTATTATCATCATCATTATTATCCATTTTGTTATTATCACCTACAGGTAATTTGTAATTTTTTTCCATTTCCATTATTTTCATTTTTAATTTTAATATTAGTATTATTATTATTACCACTACTATTATTATCATCATCATCATCATCAATATCACCTTTATAATGTTTACCAATATAACTAACGACCTTATCACCAGTAACACACACACACACACACACACACACACACACACGTTCACTGGCCCTGTGCAGAAGAGCATATTAATGTGTGAATATTAGGAGGATGTCTTGTACGCCCTCAATATTGTACGTGCTGTCTGCAGGTTATGAGAGGAAAGATGCACACACACACACACACACACACACACACACACACACACAGAGAATAGAGAGACATAGATAGATATATAGATAGACAGATAGTGTGCGTGAGTGTGTGTGCGTGTTTTCCTGTCTTATTAAGTGTAAGGAATAAAGGTTATTTTAATCTCCGAGGATAATAGTGCACTGATACTCTCACAGTCACACAAGGTTGATTATATTTATCTAAGCTAAAATAATCAGGTTTTGTGGAATACGTTAATTAATATAGCAATGTCAGCCTAAAGTAGCCTTCGAGGTAAGTTAATCAACAAACTGTATTTACCTGTACTTTGCACCTAACGTTTTAGTAAAGTTAACAGATCAATTAATTTATTTTTTCTCGGCTGAAACAAACATTATCAGTATAAGGTCAGTAGCTAAACTTGGTGTGTTTGAGCCCTGCCAGGAAAGCCTAATAAAGAAGTTCGCTTTAACGAATACTAACGTGTCAGCGTTTCCCCGAGGACACAAAAGAAACGGTGCTGGTGACGCCGGGATTGTGACTGTGTTGTATAGACAAGTCTGGCGAGCCCGGGAGGAGGCCACATGCACCACGCACTACGACCTAGAAAAAGACCACAGCCAGTCCGGGCAAAAGACACTGTCCAAGACTGTGACAAAGACCACATAAGGATGGCACAAGGACCGATCTAGAGGGGGGAGGGGGGAAGGGGGAACGGAGCCATTAGTGATGCTAGTCACAAGTCTGGGCTGTGGGTGGTGGGTGGGAGGGACTCCTACTAGCACTGCACAACACGTCCCCCGCTCGTGCTCTGGCCAGGGGCGGCGCCCTTTGGTGTAGCAGGGGGTCCCCCCGGCCACCGGTACCACGCTCTATAACCTCATATTAATTACACCCATCAGGGGAGGATACACCCGGGCCACACCACCGGGGGTCACGACCTACACACACACACACACACCCCCTTATAAAGCTACAGGCAGCCAGGTTACACACACTGGCTCTACTACACCCACCATTACACTAACGAGTATGATACAACTATACCAAAACCCAACACATCCTTATCCTGCCCTAACATACTATAACCTACCGTACCCAGACATGTATCTTGCCTCAACAACTAAAAACGCCCACGACTATGTATCGTCGTCCAGGACACAGGCAGGACCGGACAGCCTCCTCTTATGACCGAAGATCTGTGCCCAGGTATCAGATGGAGGCAGGTCGGGGTGCTCCTGGGTGGGTGACTGGGTAGTTGGGTGTCAGGGTGGGTGACAAAAGCGGTTGGATGGCACAGTTGGTGACTCCTGACTGGGCGGGTGAATGGGCTGTTGGGTGGGTGACTGAGCGATTGGGTGGTAGGGTGGGTGACTTGAGCGGTTAGGTGACTAGACGACTGGATGGCAGGGTGGGTGACTGGGCGGCTGGTCAACTGAGGACAATTCATCATGGCTGTGACACCCAGCGTATTGTCTTGTTATTGTGAGAAATGGGCGGGCGAGTCCAACCTCCCATATTCATCATCCCCCTCCCCCCACTCCTTCCACGCGCCTACCCTTCCCCCACGCCTACACGCCCCCTAAGCCTACACGCCCACCGACTCCCTACGAAACATTCTTTACCAATTACACTCGTCGTCATCTTCCTGTGTGATCGTAATGCTCGGTAATTGATTTCTATAAAACCCTCATCATTGCCACTACTCAAAGTTTCTTCCCTTCATAAAACTCATAATTTTCTTCACAATGCTCAAATCACTTCAATAAAATCACCAATATACAAGACGCAGGTGTTAACAATGATGATCTAAGAGGGATATTTGTAGCCTCGGGAGAAAGTATAACTAAAGAGAAAACAAACCGATGAAAAAATACCGCAAACTTTCTCACTTAGGTCGTAGGTCAAGTTTTATGACCAATGTTTTGACCCCTATCCTCATATTAGGTCACTCTTCATCCCACTGCAACTCAACCTTCATCTGATTTTTTTTTTATCCCACTAGAAGCCCAACCTACAGTTCAACTTTTTTATCCCACTGAAAACTCAACCTTCATCTCACATTTGTTTATCCCACTGAACAAAATTATCAACCAAGTTCACATATTTTTATCCCACATAAAACTCAACATTCCACAACAAACACTTACCTGTAATCCTCTCCATTAAACATCAGCAACACAGTCTCACAAAACATACCTGAAAAGAAAGAAAACATCATTAAATTACAAAACAGTTACCGGTACATTGTATTGTATTACACATAAAAACAACAAGGGTGACAGAACAGGTCCTTGTGTACGCCGTGTGAGTACTAATTCCTCGCCACTCCCCATGAACTCCGTTACTCCAAGGCCATTGACACCCAATACATGAAAACTAACAAATACATAAATCTATAAAAAATATCCACCCTTAAAGAACTCCCTCTCGCGATAAGACATCCACCCGTCAGGTCGAGACAGGCAGGTAACTAGGGTGACCGACGGGGCCAAAAGGGGTCAGATCAGGGTACACAGTCCACCTCGTAACACTTACCATCCACACAATATTTCTGCTGTCACATTCAACAATTATTTGCATACAAAATCTCCATTGTCGTATGAAACAATAATCTGCATACAGGATCCTCCCTGACAGGTGAAGTCGCTGTTTGCATTCGTAATACCTTTCTTACCCAGGTTAATACCTCTTACTACGTCTACATCTGTCTTAGAACAACTTTCTTCAAGTCTACAACTCTAATGGTACAAGAGTCTACTACTACTGTCACGGAACAACTTTCTTGTAGGCTGCAACTGGCTTAGTAAAACTTTATCTTAGCCTACAACTTTATGGAACAACCACAAGACTACAATTATTATGATGCAAATTGAATTAAAGAACTGTTAGGGTACAAACTTCTTTAATGTTACAACTGTTATACAAATAATTAACTGTAAATGTTGTAGAATAGATATGTTTATAAGCTCGTAAAAATTTCATAAGAGAAAATCTACCTTGCCAAGTAAGGACTGTACACTTACGTCAGGTCAACTGTCTCTTATGTAGATCTTTATCTTGACAAAGCCAATTGTATGTAAATCAAGCTTACCAACACAACGGTCTTCATATACATCTACCTCGTCTATGAATAATTATATATAAAATCTACCTGTGTCTGCATATTGTGTCTTGTGGAAAGCTTACAGTCTTAGAGTAAATTTTTTTTTTTTTTTTGGGGGGGGGAGGAATATTGCACGCACACACACACACACACACACACACACACACACACACACTTTGTTAAAACAGTGTTCTCTTAATGTTTATCGAACACTGCAGTCTTAATGATATTCAAAACAATATATATAAATCTGTCACAGTCAAAACACGGGTGTCTTCACCGTTAATCAACCTTATTAAACACTACACCGCTCACACACACACAGTCCCGCTCAGCCGAATAAAACATTTATCCATATCCAAACTCTTCCTTGTCTAATAAAACTATTGTTCACAACACAATAACCCTCCCTTGTCAAGCTGGAGATAGTTACTTGCCAAACACATCTTGTCAACTGACCCGTAAATTGCCTGCAGCCAATTAAAACCCAAGGTCCCGCGGCCAACAACCAATTAAAACTAAGGTCTCTCGGCCAACAACCAATTAAAACTAAGGTCTCTCGGGCCCGCCGGACAACAATGGCCCCAGAGCCCATAGCATATGCACCCACACGCCCGACACAACAAGACACCACGTTGATGATGCATAGATAAACCCCTTATAAAATATACACAGTTCAACCCTAATTACTCTTTTGATAGCTCAATTTATTACACATGCGACGGTGTTCATTAAATGCCAAGATTGATTTTATTGGGTCTCTGTCTGAAGTTGCAAGGACAGTGGCATTTTTCACTACCACCACCACGTTACAGTACCTGGCCGCGCGCACTGCCTCCACCCTACAACCTACCAGGGTACGTTTTCCATTCGAGGTCGATCAAATTTTTACACCTCAGGGGTTTTAAAGTTTAACCCTCTCATACCCTGAAATATAATTGGTGTTAGCCTCTATCTGTTCTGACCAATCGTACAATGGTTTAATCCAATAAACCTTACGAATTATTATCTCCTTTAAGTTTTATTTTCAAGGTTTAGCCAAATACGCCATCGTTTTAATCCAATACATTTAACCAATCTTAACTTCATCTCCTTAAATCTTGGTGTTTGGACCCATCGAATTTGACCAATCACAACATAGTTTAATTCAATACACATTACACACTGGGTTGGAAAGTCAGCCAATTATAACCCAGTTTAATGAAATACACGAAACATTTCACCTTAAGTTACAGTGTGTGTGTGTGTGTGTACTCTGATATATAGATATAAACTTTCCAACTTTACTTCTTGAGGACGACCAATCACAACCTGGTTTACAAAAACAAACTTAGGTCTTAGGTTGTAAAGCTTGACCTTTCACAACCTAACCTCCACCCCAGCTTATTTCACCTAAATATTAACCGCCCTAACATTACTGGGGGGATTAGATGAGGTTAGGTTTGGCTAAATTAGGTTAGGTTAGGATAGCGTTGGTAATCTTTAGGTGAAAATGCTGTAAGCTAGGGTGGAGATTCTTCAGGTGATCCATTACAGAAAAACCTTTTACTTGTATAAATAAATCGAACAAACTTGACACATGATAACTTTAAGTAGCGCCTAAAATAATGTCTTTGTTATATTACTAAAATGTCTTTGTTATATCTACTCTATTAATCACAACTTCCTTAGGATAATTCAATAATAAACTTTATATACCATCTAGAGGAGTTAATTAATCCATTTAATTGAGATAATCTCTATATCTGTTTGTTAATTAAACCAATCAAATAAATCACACCTAATAGCTGGGTTTAATTAAATAAAGTATTCATTCAATAAAAAATAATTTAAATCCTTTTAAAGAACTTTGTAATTCATGTAAGGTATCATGGTTCTTCCCTAATATACCAGGCAGTACTGTCTCGGGTCGACACCACCAACCTGTCAACACTCCCGAGTCGTCTCACGTCTGGCCCACCCTCACCGGGAGCTCCCTGGCTGACCCCTATACCTGAGTCCACTACACACACACCACGTCAATACTCGGGTCATCCTTTGCGTTGACACAATCCATACACGCGACGTTAACATCCAGGCCATATGCTAGCGTTGACAAAATCCTCATACGTTAAGATGTGGGTCATCAGCTCGCGTGAACAAATCACATGTCTTAACCACACTACAGGGTCAATATAATGCTAGCCATCAGTCATATCAGACCAAATCGATCAAGCCAATTAAAAGACTGAAACCATCACTGCATATACTGTATTGTCTAAACTACAGAAACTACAACATTACAAGTTATATACTGGTATAAATACAGTAGCCATTACAGAGGAGGAGTACCGTAGCCTGGGGTCTATACCGGCATACAGCATGAATACACTATGGCCGTCACACACACACACACACACACACACACACACACACACACACACACACACACACACACACACACTTAGCATAAAAATAGCATAAGGTCAAAATTGCCTGCAGACTCTACGTAGAACAGAGGTCATTTTGTACCCAACCAGTTTCGTACCCAAATCTACAATTCGTTTCGCACACACCGTAATGGTAATTGATACTGCATGACAACAACAACCTAACCTAACAATACATTAATAATTCAAAGTAGTACAAACAAATATTTCTAATGTTGTGTACGAAATGACTTGTATTTCTCTACGAACGACACGCCCTTTAAAATATTTCATACAGTGGCAGTATGTAGGAGGCAGCCTAGTACAGGAGAATACGTGAATACTAAATAGGCAAATAATTCAGTAAATACATAATAAAGTAGCAGTGAAGGCGCAGGTCACTGTAAGAGGTGCTTGATAGCAAGACGTCACGTGATGCCCTACAGTTTAGAGTACAGGATTTATTCTTTATTTTATATTTCATCCCGGCTGTAACACTGTGCTGTATCCGTATGTATGAACCGGAGGGATACAACATTGGACTGCTACTATTAGAAGTTAGTTGAGAATTTGATACATATTTATAAACGAGTGAAAACAACTTGGTAAGCTCAACCAAACGACGAAGATTCATTATTTATTAAAGATAATTGAATACCATACATACATCTATGTTGAGCCCTTGTAATCTATAACAAGACAACATAGCAAGTCACCTGAGAAAAGCAGTTGTCTTTGTCAAACTTAAAATTATTACTGATACCATCAACGAACTTCAAGAAAAATGGCGCTGAGTTCTGAGAAGCTGAGCTGACATGAATTATATATTCAGTAGACGACCCAGAGGAACTTTATTGTGGAAACCCAAATCCAGCGAGGACCCCCAATTATGGGAGGGTGTGTCGTCAAGCTGTGTGGCGTCATTAATTTTCATTATAAGCTCCGGGACACACCGAGGCCCGGCTAGTGGAATCCAGGTCTGGCAACAACAATAAATCTGACTCACTTAAAGCTGTCATATCCGACAGTGGCGGAGACGACACCATCAGGGCCTGAGACACGAGCACCCAGGTGTTTACTGTGCTTCTTGGACACACTGTGCACTGTAAAGCAGGCACGTGCACACCAGAATTGTGTTAATAGTTGAGTTTGCTGGACCATGACGAACTTGTAATACAGACACCTGTAGACAGTGAGGGAAGCAAGCACTGCATTTCTTGTGCTTGCTGGACCTCGACATACTTGTAATATCTACACGCCAACCTAGAATAATGAACTGTTGCCTGTGTACACCATCCTGACGGGACGGGAGGACCAAGCCTCGCCCCTAAGGCATGTGACAGGACCTCTTAATACACCCCGCTGACACACGTTATATATCATACCCCTAATACATTAATCTCATTCCTACACAACACAGTCTACTACACGCATCTACAGATACTATTCCATTATATCTTTCAAGTTTATTAAATCTATTAATATCTGCGCTAAATTAAATACATCTCTTATCATATTCTTTATCTAAAATTAATTAAAGTAATTACCACAGAAATGAGCCGGTTAAACACACAAACCTCAAGCCTCCACACTAAACCCGAGTGACCTTAACCTTCCACCTGTGACCCCTTAACCACACCTCTCACCTTTGACCTCCAACCACATCAATCACCGTAACAATCGCTGGTGCACAGTCTCATAATAGGTGTTGATTGAAATACATCCGGCGAGAGATGAACCACACGTCATCAGAGGCTCCTGCCACCAACACACACCTTGACCCTTCACCCGTGTGTGACCTCTGAACTGTCATTTGTTCGTGTACCTTTAATATTTGAACAGTCGTTTCTGGTGTAATGTGTTCATCAGATCTGGTTCACACACACACACACACACACACACGACCGTAAATAAATAAACAAAAGACGGACAGAAAGACGTCGACATAAACAAGAACATTTACAAAAAAAAAAAAAAAGCAAAATAATAAAAAATATATAAATTAAGTCTTCCTCCCCCCAAACAACAACTGGCAAGACACAACACGAGGGCAGGAGGTAATGTCAAACACCTAACCTTACATAACGTTCTTACAGAGACATCATCAACACACACACACATCCTAAACCCTCAATGGTCGTAACACCTGAGAGACAAGACCATACTGACCCACTAGATAAGCTTCTAGTGTTCTGCTATTAGTGGTTTCCATTTTGATGCTCAATTGAAACTGACCAAACACACGAGATAATTTTGATGGGGGGCTTTTTTTTTCCTTAATTATTCAGAGGGGATGAAAACAGATAGATGGATGGATGGATAGTTAGAAATCTATTCCTAAACCAAAAGCCTTTTCCTCCTCCTATTCTTCCTCACGACCCAACACCCTCTCCACATCTCTCGTATATCCTTGCATATCCCTGTCGTCTCCTCAAGTGCCGAGAACCAACCCAGCCCCTCCCCACCTCTCTACCCCCTCCACATCCTCACCTATTCTAACACACTTCCCCAACTCCCCCATCTATTGTCTCCCAACTCCTCCCCAACATCACTAGCTCTGATCCTTCTAACCCCTCCACAACATCACCAACCCTCTTCTTTACCCCTCCCCAACATCACCACCCCTCCACAACATCACCACCCCTCCACAACATCACCACCCCTCCTCCTCACCCCCTCCCCAACATCACCACCCCTCCTCCTCACCCCTCCATAACATCACAAGCCCCCTCCCCTCCCCCAACACAATAAAGGAGTGGGGAGTCATCAGTCACCATTAGCGGGGCAAGACGCGTCCAGGGCGGGAGTACTAATTGCCAGCCGTTACTAATGCTCGAGTTTCAAGTGGCGAGTCGAGGTGGACTATGAAATACAATCACCACCTCCCTCCCTCCCTCCCTCCACCACTATAAACTCCATCACCATCATTAATTCCACTTTCCTCCACCAACACTATTAGATCCACCTACCATATACCTCCATCACTACCATTAATTTCACCTCCATTCACCATTTAGTAATCCCATCTCCTTCCACCAACACCACCACCTCCCTCCTCCACCACCATCATTAAAACCACCACCCTCCACCACCACTAAATATTCCACCGCCTTCCTCCATCATTAATTTCACTCTCCTCCACCACCATTCACCTAACGCCCCCCCCCCCCCCCAGATACTCCAACAGTCATGAGTGTCTTGCCCCTGATTACTTTGAGACGGGAAACAATCATGTGCGTTCAACTCTATGACAGTCATATGGTCATTACAGTCACGTGAGGGTATTGCCCATTAATCAGTCATGTACGTAGTGGGTTCTTGCCCTATTTACTAGTCATGTACGTATCCATAACCCAGGTACGTATTTCTTAATTGCCCATTTATCCAGATCATCAGCCGTGTACGTAATGGATTCTTACCCCCATCAACCACCCATGTACGTATACCACTACTGCCCATTTATCCACAAGTCTGCAGCTATGTTTACGTACGGTCCATGACGAACCCACGACCATTAATCATCCGTACGTGTTAATTACCCCCATTAATCATCCGTATGTGTTAATTACATCATGAGCTTACTGGTTACCATTAAAAACCAGCACTTGTCCATTTACTGCTGCACCCACACCCTTCCCCGACTTACAATACCGACGACTCCTACAGTGTGAGTCGTTTCTTCGTCGGGTTCACTCCTAGGAATCGCCGGAAGATAATGGGGTAGGGGGAGGGGGAGGGGGGGATAACTAAGAGAATTATCATGTTAAAACCCTAAGTTGTGGAGGATTAACTTATTAAATTAACATGGAGGAGTAACTTACAGCTCTAACAACACCACAACAGTCAGTACAACACCACCACCATCATGGCTACCAACACAATAACACCACAGCACCATCACCACCATGGCTATACAACCACCACAACACCACCACCAAACCTCACCTGACAGTGCCCGTCTCTGCACCCCTGACATACACCTTTTATTATTATTGTGATCTGGGACAATTATCCTCCCCATTATGATACAGCGGGCGAGGTTACCGGCCGGAGTCAGCTCCTTTCTCGGTCCAGATAAACTCTTTTAAAAGCCAAACGACGGCAGGTGAGCTTGGGAGTTGAGTTATGGCAGGCGAGGCAGTGGGTCCGCGGGATGCCCACGATAGGAGATTACGGCTCTGTGGGGGGCTGCTTTTGGCGGCCCGGTTTGATCCTACTCTGTGGGGGAGTGTGGGGTGTGGGGGAGTGGGCGGGATATGTGGGTGTGGGGTATTTTATTAGGGGATTCTGCTGTCGTTTAAGGGGGATTTTATAGGAGAGAGGGCAAAGGTGTGTGTGTGTGTGTTTGTGTTTAAGCAGCGTTGAGAAGGTTCAGTTTGTTTACTTAATGGCCTGAGTAAGGGAAGGGGGTTAAGAGGGGAAGTGGGGAGGGGGAAGTGGGGAGGGGGAAGTAGGGTGGAATGATAGGGGAAGTAGAGTGGAAGGAATGATGAGGGTGGAATTGGGAAATAATGAGGAAGTGGAGTGAGGAAATGGTGGGGGAAGGAGAGTAGGGAAGTGGGGGGAGGAGAGTAGGGAAGTGGGGGAAGGAGAGTAGGGAAGTGGGGGAAGGAGAGTGGGGAAGTGGGGAAAGAAGAGTGGGGAAGTGGGTGGGAAGAGTGGGGGGGGAGTCGGGGGAAGGGGTTGAGGCGGTTTTTATGGGTTTCTTTTTTATGGGGTAGGGGGGGGGGGGCGGAGTGTGTATAAGCAGCGTTCGGAAGGTTAATTATGTTTACTTTTAGTGGCCTGTGTGTGGGGGGGGGGGGAGGGGGGACTTGGGATGGGTTGAATCGGGTTGGATGGAGTCGGGTCGGGGGTGTGGGTTTGTTTTCATATGGTCTGCTTGGACGGGTTCGGACAAGGTCGAGTGCCCAACCATATGATGACGGAGACCTGTGGTTTTACTGACTGTGTGTGTGTATGTGTATGTCTGTGTGTGTGCGTGTGTGTGTGTGTGTGTGTGCAGGACATATGTAAAGTGGGTCCAGTGTACCTGACCATCATGGCCTCATTAACCCACAAGAAATCTTCTCAGTGACGGCCGTAATAACTGAGGTGAGTTACGACCTTCTCACACCTGTTGAGTAGCGAGTCCTCGTGAAGTTATCGTATTCAAGAGGTTGTTTTCGTACTCAGGAAGTGAAGTCACCGTACTCAAGTGATTGTACAAAGGAGGTTGTCATCGTGCTCAAGAGGTTAAATTATTATACTCAAGGTTATCTTTGTGTGTGTGTGTGTGTGTGAGTGTGTGTCCTACCCTCAGTAGCTGACCCACCACTGAGGTTACATAAACGAGTTTTAACAATGCCTAACCTCCCCTTCCACCTTTGTCCTCGACCCAGGGTGACAGCCACGACAGGTCAGCGCCCACAACTCGCTTTCTTAAAGAGTCTCACACCTACCCTGACAGATTAACGCACTCACATACGAACACACAACACAATTTATTACCACACCTTTCTCAATAATAATAATAAATAACAAAATAATAATGGTAATAACAAAAATCTCCTGATGATGAAAATAAATAAAAAATCGTAATATGGATGATAATGATAATAATTACAATAATCATAGTAATAATAAGAACAATTGCAACAACAAAACAAAAAGTACAAATATTTTCCAATTATCTCACCCGGATGAGGGAAAGATTTAATGAAAAATATAACTTGATATTATAGTGGTTTTAACACACACTCACACACACACACACACACACACACACTTGGGGGAGGTAGGTCAATAAACACGTACACATAAGAGGGATCAAATCTCAGATACATTCGAGGGGGGGGGGGCAATAATCAGGTAGACACCACAGGGGGAGATAAGAGATCGAGGGAGGGAGAGGGGGAAGGGGGGGAGGGAGGGAGAGCGTCAGATTGTGGGGTCGGCCTGGGCATTGTATAAGAGGGGGCGACATATACGATTTACATACAATAGCAACATCCATAACTGGTGGCCGACGTATAGAGGTTCTGAGCCCCGGCTATTGTTCCTCCTCCTCCTCACCTTACTAACTCTCACTCACTCACTCACTCTCTCTCACTCACTCACTCAAGTTTTTATTCTCTCTCTCTCTCTCTCTCTCTCTCTCTCTCCTCTCTCTCTCTCATTGTGTGTGTGTTTTAAGAGAGAGAGAGAGAGAGAGAGAGAGAGAGAGAGAGAGAGAGAGAGAGAGAGAGAGACGTAAGGACTTTTGCCTTTTTGTTAAGCAGTACAATGGTCACTCTTTTCTTTCTATATTATCTCCTAACCTCCCTGATATTATGCCATTGTTGCAGATGGAATGGGCCCCTAACTTAACCTAATCTAACCTAATCCAATCTAACCTGATCACCAAGGCTATAGGGGCGATGAAATTGAAGTTATCAGTACTGTGCCTCGTTAGGTTAGGTCAGGTTAGTCCGGGGCCAATTATTAAGGTGGAAGCCACTTTAACTAATGACCACAAGGCATTTAATAAATAATGACAGTTTGTAAATTGCTTGTAGCTTGTTATAGGCAAAACCTGTTTACATTTCGTCGCTCAATTTGCTATTCACCTGTCTCAACTTATTTATGTACCTCCCCCCCCCCCCCCACACACACACACGTACGTTGTGGCAGCATAATGAAAATTACCCCTTAAACTCAACCCGGAAATAAATCAATAAACTGGTAATCAAGAAACACCTCCTCTTGCCTCCTACCAATTTTCTCCCTCTCCCGACATTTTCACTTAACACAGTTTCTACTTCCTCCTATGTTTTTATTTAGTCAGCTATAAGCACATTTCTCCTGGCTAACCAACTTACAAAATCTCCCCCCCCCCCCCCCACGAACCCCTGGCCTGTGCTCACCACGGGCTCCTCACTGCACCCCCGGACAGTTTACCCAGTACTTGCCAAAAACACCTTCTTTAAAAGTTCAACTGCATACTTATTGCACCTCACACTCAACTTAAGTTATGCTCTAAAAGTTTCGATTTCAATAAACAAGTTTACTAAGGGTACACTAACACCCCATCTATAATAATAATAATAATAATAATAATAATAATAATAATAATAATAATAATAATAATAATAATAATAAT
>CAUDMG010001673.1:0-147500 GCA_958450375.1 Homarus gammarus | reverse complement strand
TTCACGGCGACGCTGGGCCGGACTATGTCACTCTCACCACATTTCTTTCCTGGAGTAATTGTCAATCACAAGAGAATAACTGCATCTTCACTTCATACATCCAACTATATCCAACCTATCAATTCATCTATCTCCTCCATCAATTTAATTTTCAATCATGAGAGAAACACAAGACAGTTACAGGAATATTAATTATCAGTGTTGTATTCTATCCATCTAACTCCCAATTTATTTTCAATCATGAGAAGAACACAAGACTGAAGTACCAAGAATAAATGCCTATCTTTACTATATTTCACCTACCTACTGACCTACATATCTACTTACTTACCAAAACATTTAACTATCTTTGGATCAATTCACCTGTTTTTATGTATAATTTGTTTACTGACCCAAAACTGCAGGCCACGATGCTCCACACAAGGTCGACATTAAAAGCACAAAATAAATCCATTTTACAATAGCTAATGATAAAATACACAATCATAAGACACCGGGGAAGGAGTTCACAGGAAGAGGAGGAAGTGGGTAAATTTGGAGTAGGGAAGAAGGAGAAGGATAACAATAATAAGGAAGAGGTAGTGTCAATAAGAACCCGAAAAGAAGGAAAACAGAAGAGAAAGCCGATTAAAGACAGAAAGATTCGATTAGAGAAGGGAAATTGAAAGGAGGGGAGAGTGTGGGAAAGAATCAAGTCGAAAAAATTGAAAAAACATGAAGAAGAAGGAAGAGGAGGAGGAGGAGGAGGAGGAGGAGGAGGAGGAGGAGGAGGAGGAGGAGGAGGAGGAGGAGGCAAATCAAGAAACCGTCCTTAAGAGAGAAAAAAAAGATAATCCGGGGTATAAGAAATGGTTAGAAAATCGAAGAAGAGTTGGAAAAGAAAAGACAGGTAAAAGAAAGGGTGACGGGATAGTAGGAGGCAGTGTCGGGTGCAGAGGGAGGAGAGCCTTCAGATACACGTTCCAGGGTGATCTTGAGTGTCCATCCGCCACTCCCCAGACTTCGTCACCAGATACACACAATACTATACACTAAGAGCAGCTACAGGGGAAGGCGGGAGCAGCAGGAGCAGTAAGTTGTTCATCTGTTTCTCCTAGACAGAGAACTGACTCACTTCTTCAAAATACCTTTTGACGTGTATGAATACCTCGGCGTACTCTCAACACACCAGCACCATGGTGAAAGAACACTACACTACATCTTCGTACCGCCAAGAAACACTCAAATCCCTCCAGGGTCTCCCAGCAAACACATCTTCGCAGTCCGGAAACACTCAACTCCCTCCGAGCTCTAGCAAACCAGTACCGCGTACTATGAATAATCTACCCCCCGTCAAGCTGTCAATATCGTGGATGTTCTCCCGAGCGGCCACAGTATCATGCATCATGGATACAACACCACCCACTGAATCTAGTAGGCGATAACGCGGTCTGTCCTAGCCGACCCGCCACCACCATAAACCAGCCTTCGTCCTGACAATTACACTTTTCCCACACCATTTACGCCACAATAGACGTCATAGTCGGTGTTTACGATACGGTACTTTTATTCCCACACATTCAACGTAACCCAAAATAAAGTATCGGAAAGAAATTTGGTGTAAACACTGAACTCCAATAACATTTAAATTGTGAGCTTTGTCGGGTCCGCCGGAAACATGTTTGGAGAAAAGCCAAAATTCTCGTTGTTTATGGTGTAAAAATTTGCACTATTTATGACTGCAGGTGGATGTGAAACTTGCCACTAAGCTCCGACGTGAAAGAAAAATGAAGAGAAATAGTCTACTCTCGGCAATATATTTTCCCACCTAGTACGAGGCTCACAACAAAACTCACCTAACTGCCCAAACGATGTGTCTCACCTTAGTTCCATGATGAATAATTCAATTAATAATACAAGTAAAATTATAATTATCAAAATGGAATATTAACCAAAAAAGAAACTGAAAATCATATACAGCAGACAAGTGAAATAAGTAAATATTAAAGGAAAATACGCTCTCAAAATTGTGTTTCCTCCCTACAGGAGAAACGAAGGTCATAAAATTGGGTTTTTATCAAAAGCAAACACAATCGTATCTTTATCTTCTCACATAAGTATAACATGAAATATCTAGGGCACAAACTACTGCCCTGCCGGCTGCCGCCCAACCTTCGTGATGTATATTGCAAGGAATTTACATCACGGGAGATTGTACACAAACAGTACGTACTGGGATGAGTGACAATATACTGCAGCGGCAAACTGAGGCTCTGGGAGGATTACCTACTGTGTGTGTTCTGATAGCAACACCCCAACAAACGATTTAAAGCACAAGCGTTGCCCTACACCCTGCAAGAACCCGGGTCAGATGAATGTTCGCCCGCCTTCTGCCAGGAGTGGCGATGAATTAAGGTAAACATAATAATGATAATAGTAACTGCGACATCATTTTGTGCCAACAGTTAGGTTCCTTGTGAGATCAAGGATCAAGCAAAATGCTTTATCCATAAGCTACTGATAATTTTTCCACGAACTGTAAGTATATACTGTCGGCCATATCTTGGGGGTCTTCCCAGCTACTGTATTCAGAATACCTTCTTCAGAATTCGAATGCTCCAGCACAGTTGAGACCACTCACTCGGGACACCTCTAGTTACGGCTGCCACATTCATAGTTCTATGTACCTTCTCCACGCTTCCCACTAAACCACAGCCAATCACGTGGCAATTATCGTTAACGTCTCACCTCGAGGTTCTCACATACATTAGAGGAACTAGAGTACAAATGTGGCCCCTCCCTGGAGGACCATGCAGCCAGTGGCAGTGTTCATCTCGACCTCTACCAGTTTTAGTACATCTAATGGTGGCAACAGCTTACAAGTTTCCTCAATACTCCTACTAAATAAAAATCATCACATTGTCAACGAAATTAACTTGGATGGACCAGGGAAATCTTTAACGAGGCCGCTGCTGCTTACGGTAACACCTTTGCTACTGACAAAAAAGATTCCATCACACATATTCACTTCTGGGTGTCATAAAAAATAAAACAATACATAAAATTATAAAAACAAATATGCAACTAAAATTTATAAAAACCCATGAGCAGCTCTGCGTGGAAACCTAATTACATTAAAACAAATTCTATCACCATCTGACTTCATAATTACCAGATAAATCCTAAAAAAGATCTCTCAACTGGATTAATTACATCATTACCCTCGTCTGCTCTCTTGTTCACCCAGCGAGATTTTACGTTTCCTGCAGGACTGTGGTTCACCAAATGGAAAATCTAAAAAGTTCCGTACTGATTAGCACAATATTTCATTTTACAACAAATTAAGCCATGGCTGCGGGGCGCGGTTTATTCCCCCTGTATCAATTAAGGTATTTTTCACCAATGACTGTGGAGGAACACTGAGGGTCGCACCGTGGTCACATACCTCTCCACTATATCACTGGGGAAACGTACTTTTGTGGGCTGCTGATTTCCCCTGTTCATTCTAGGGGAAAATTCACTTCGTACATAGGGGCACTATATACTCCATCTCCTTTCAATATTTCCACCATAAAATATACACTATGGCGAACACCATCTTTTTATTCAAATTCAAATTCATAATTTTATTCAAATACATCAATAAAGGTAAACAAAATTTAATAACTTATCTGTCAAAATGAAATGCCTTAACCTGTGATATTAACCAGAAATTAATTTATACCGGGAAGAAACCTGAAACTGCTACAGAAGTAAAGTACGAACAACAGTGGTCAAGAATCCATTACAAGAAGTATGAGAGAGAGAGAGAGAGAGGGTGAGATAACACAAACTTTCTCAGTTGTTATAGAACTTTCTAAAGTAACCCAGAATGCAGAAACACAGACAAATATACAGACACTTTTACCTTCTATAACTAATGCAGATATTTCTTAGAGTGAAAAATCATAATTCAAATAAAACCAAGATCCACGACCCAATATGAAGACAGTATGTATAGTTTAGGATGCCTCATTTACATATACCCATACAACATCCACCATTTGCATCATGATGGGTTTCAAATTCACAATTTTTTTTTAATATATAATTTCTACTTTGAAGATTATCATTCACAAACTTTGGCGTTATTCTACTGCATTCTATCAACAACCTCACCACTAACATAACCATATGAACAACATCACCACTAACATTACCATATCAACAACGTCACCACTAACATAACCATATGAACAACATCACCACTAACATTACCATATCAACAACATCACCACTAACATTACCATATCAACAACGTCACCACTAACATTACCATATCAACAACATCACCACTAACATTACCATATCAACAACATCACCACTAACAACACCTTATCAAAGACTTCACCATCCACATCACCATAACTAAAACATCACCTTAGCCACAGAATTCTTCCAATAGACCTATAAAATATATTCCTACAAGGACCTTTGATCACTTAACCTCAACACCCTCCCACCATAACAATGACCGGTCACATAGCTGGAAAATCCTACTATATTCCCCCATCAAGGACAGCTGTGGAGGGAAAACAAAAAGAAGACACGAGCAAATAAATGTTAAAATTCTAATGTCCTTTCCTAAAATCCCAACCTCACTTACTTAAAATCCCAATGTTCTTTCCTAAAATCCCAACCTCACTTACTTAAAATCCCAATGTCCTTTCCTAAAATCCCAACCTCACTTACTTAAAATCCCAATGTCCTTTCCTAAAATCCCAACCTCACTTACTTAAAATCCCAATGCCCTTTCCTAAAATCCCAACCTCACTTACTTAAAATCCCAAATCTCTCAAATCAAAAAAGCCCAAAACCCCTTACCTATATAACTGACCGTGATGCAGATGCCAAACACGGTCAAATGTGAGAGGTGAATATCCTGCACCACTGTACAGTATATCGTAACACCCTACTCTATCTCACTCAACCACCACAAAGATAATCTGGGGGCGAGACTAACCCTACGGTACTGTGTGTAATAATATGGAGTAACGCCTCCACACCACCAAGAGTTTCGACCCTGTTCCATTAGACCATAAAGACGATATTCCAGTAGGGAAGGTGAGGGAGGCAGGGTGTGCGTGTGTTCCAGTAAGGAGGGAGGGAGGGTGTGTGTGTGTTGGGAGACGAGGGAGGAGGGGGGGGGGGGTAGTTAGGGAGGGGGAGGGAGGGGGTAGTTAGGGAGGGGGTAGTTAGGAATGGGGAGGGCGGGGGGAGTTAGGGAGGGGTTGCATCATGTCCGGGCTTAAATTGGATAAAAGAGTCATACTAAGGGGAATGTATTCGGGTGTTTTACGACGGTGGAGAGGCGTAAAAGTTTCTGGCCAAGACTCCGCTACTTCCCTCCCTCCCTTCAACCATCCGTTCGCCCCCTCCGTTTTCCCTCTGGTTACGGTCCACCACTACCGCCACAAACACCTACCATCATCACCTGCAACACCATCACTACCACCATCACCTGCAACACAATCTCAAGTAACACCCTCACTACCACCATCACCTGCAACACCATCACAAGTAACACCATCACACTCACCAACCCCACCACCATCACCTGCAACACCATCACAAGTAACACCATCACACTCACCAACCCCACCACCATCACCTGCAACACCTTCACTACCACCCTCACAACACTGAATTTTCGTACTATAAACTTCATCAATTCCTCCTCTTTTTTCCCTTCATCCTTCCTCCAGTCTTTCCTTCGTTCTTACCTAGTTCATTATTCCTTCATCCTTCCTTCCTTTCTCTCTTCCTTCTCATTTCCTTCCTTCACTTTCCTACCCCTTCTTCCCATCCAACATCCAAGGGGCCTTACACAGTACTAGAATGACATGACAGTAACACTTAAGGAGTTACAGGGATAAATGAAGCACACTTAACTCACTGGACGACGTGGATGTAGCCTCTCATTCACCAGCAATATGAAGCAATTTCTCCCCCCACCTGCTTATGTTTATTACCGACTTCACGTCTTATGGGAGCCAATTTATAGCGATAAATTGCATACGATTAACAATTTCACCTTTGTTTGGGTGTCATTTCGTGGCTAAATATAAAATGAGAGAGAGAGAGAGAGAGAGAGAGAGAGAGAGAGAGAGAGAGAGAGAGAGAGAGAGAGAGAGAGAGAGAGAGAGAGAGAGAGAGACTGGCTTACTTTCTTCTTGACATTTAATCTTTGACTCCTGCTTTCCATATTTTTATTGCATTTATCCCGTTTAAATATTTTCTGTTCAGTCTAATTGTTCTCGTTTTTTTCTCTCCATCGATCGACCCTAAACTCCTGCTTGTGGAGGAGAAGTACAGACTCCTAACAAAATTTAATCCCCTATACAAGTCTTTCCCCATAAGTACACCTTTACCATCAACTATTTCGCTTATTTAAACACCTTTATCAACAACTATCCCCCCCCCCCTCTCAAAACCTTTTCACACACACCTCAACCAAGGTAAAGTGTACGAGCCACAAGTGTCCCGCCCCCTCCCACATCCGCTATACACAACCCCCCATTCCTCCTAATGTGCCGCTCCACCAGGTACTTTTTTTTAACCCACCGCGGCGGAGTTAAGCTCAAGTACCTGCACCACCTCCTAACTTGTGGCGGGAGGCGGTAAGTTTTCTAGCCCGGGCATAACTGTCTCATTAAGGTGTTTCTGCTTATGCATTCCCCCTCTTACTGCATGGTGGAGGAGGAGGTGGAAGACTAGCTACAGTAACCCTCACCACCACTACCATTACCTCGTCATCTCATCTTCAAATATTTTACTATTTACTGAGGATTATTGTCGTGGTCTTGCAGTCACTGTGTACACATACGCAATATAATCAAGTGTTTTGGTCTTATGTACACAGTTATAACTTAATCTCCGGATATATACTTGACTTTTATCATGAACTTATAATATACAGGTACAGTATGTTTTGTCCTTTATATAAACGCAGGCGAGTATATTTTAAGACCATTGTGTTTAACTATTACGGACATAAACTCAACACGTGTTTTACGATTATATACACTCAAGTAAATTATACTCCTGGAACACTGTGTTCTATTAACATCTGCACTAAAAAAAATTATCCTAGTATATTGTGACATTACTGACCACATAACACAACTTAATGTGCCAATTATATCGTGTTTTATTATCAAGATACACAAACAAAACTTTTTCGCCTGTTACATCACCACATTCCACCAGCAACGTACAGGGTTTCAAAATACATAAACCGATTTACAATAATTCCTGATTCACCGTGTTTATATATTGATAAATCGTGTCATCATTTAACCAAGATTCAAAGATAACTACCCTATCTTTTTGTGTCATCGTCAACGTTACTTCATATTACAATGCTATTAATTAACTAAAACTGTGGAATGTCCCTCAAGGCATACTAACAAAAGCCAACTAGTTTTATATATTATGCTAGTATACTGTAACATGTAATTTGTAACTACGATAACCTGCAACACTTGTGCCCTTAAATACTAACTTGTAACTCTAAAAACATAGAGACTCCACTAACCTGTAACTCATATAATCTATAATTCCGCTAACCTCTGACACCAGCAACCACAAAGTCCAAAACACCATTACAATTCCCTCAACCACTGTCACGCCCTTAAAACACACCATGATAAATAATTGTTAACAGCTATTTGTGGTGACGAAGTGTTTTGGAGTTAATCCTTAATTATCACCATAAATATTTTTGTATTCCTTCTTTAAAAGATATTAATCCATACTCGATTATTTGGAGGCTAATTAATTATTCAAAACGAGAGGAGGGGGGGGGGGAACTTCATGATTAATTGGTTCATGAATAAGAGCACAGACAGCTATAGTGATGGATTGGATGCAGGTGAAGGTACTGTATAGAGATTTCATCATGATAAATTTTACCCTGCCATGATTACCAAAGATCATGATGAAGAAGAAAGAAGAAGAAGAAGAATCACCATCACTACTGTTTCACTATCTTCATACAACTACACAGAAAGTATATGACTCGTATTCAATTTCTTCACACCAAAATTATATACCAATCAGACACCTCTCAAAATTATCACCAGTGGGGAGATCAGCCCTTCACACGGGGCAACACGAACCTTAGCTAAAAATGTCGGTGAGCGTGAATGTAATAGCTTTGGGGCGAGTCATATTGAATAGACCAAACAGAATCCTGGACCCCTTCATTGAAATTTCCACACCAAACCGTGAATTTTACTAGGTTAGGTTTGGTCAAGTTAGGGGTAGGTTAAATTAGGTTCGGCTAAGTTAGGTTAGGTTAAGGGTACATTAGATTAGGTAAAAATTGGTTAGGTTTGGTCAAGTTAAAGGCTCAGTGGCATCGATTAAGTTTGGAAATGGGTGGGTTTGACGTGAGGTTGTTTGGGTTAGTTATAGATTTGACTTGGGAATGGTAGGGTAAAGCTGCATTAAACTTGAAGTTCAATTAGGCTAGGTCAAGTCAGATTAAATAAAATTTAATTTGGTTAGGTTGAGTCTACAGTTAGGGACAAGAAGTTTGTCAGATCAGTCCCTTAACATCAAGAAATAACACAGGTACCAAAACTAATCCTCGTGCCCCAACATCCAAAAAAAAAAAAAAAAAGGTAAAATACTTCAAGCATTAATTAATAAAGTACTCTCTTGCAGGTGAATAAAAGGACACTCTCCCTTTAAGGTGAGATAAGAACCCCTTTATAATTTTCCTAATATCCTGTCGACTCTCTCCTCTTTAATGAGAAAGAAGAGAAACTCGCTTGGGAACATTATTTTCTTTCTGCTTGTAATGTCTCCCGTAGGCTTGTACATAATACGTGTATGAGCCATAGTAAAAGAGGACCGGCTATCAATCACCCGAAGCTGTGATGGAGTAAAACAATCACCAGCCCAGCGATCTACAGAGACAGACTTGTCATAAGAACAGTAAGACAAAGTATCCTTGTTATATTGTTTGGGTAGAATTTTAGAATAGCTAATCCTGACTTAATATAAAAATAGCTGAAATCATGTGCTAACCTAACCTAACATAACCGATATCTTAACTCGCTGTATGTAGACAACTTGGCATTTATACAAGAAAATGTGTATTATTATCGTTTCGGTCATCCAGTGAAACGATAATTTTACCTATAGTAGATTAGGTTAGGTTGAAATTATGTTTTTCCGGTGATTGTATCGCAAATTTCTACTTCTTGTGATTTCCCCCCACCCAAAACACCCTGGTTCCCACTGGCGGTCCACCATTATCGTTGAATAAGGGGAGGTGGGGGGGGGGGGGGGGGGGCTATAAAAAAAAAGGTAGTGATTTGCGATAGAAAGGAAGGTCAGCATCATGCTAAACACATCAAAAACCATTGAAAAAAATTCAACCTCCAAACAGGTGGACGACAGAAACGATAATTTTATCAGAAAATTAATAGAACTGAAAAGGTAAATTTGCACTGTCACACCACACTCTATTAGAAAGTCAAAAATATATTGTTCTAGTGTATTTGTGTGTGTTTAGACCGACTATGACCTTCACTTCTGGCGGAATTGAGCCGGGTTTTTTATCGAATTTTTTTCGTTGGACGTTTTCCGAAAAAAATCATGGCAAAATACACCAAAAAAACACTAGAAAAACAAAAAACAAACCAAACCTAACCTAACTGACTCTCACCATATGATGCAATCACCTATTTCTTACCATATTGGCCTGGTTCTTGTTCGTCGTTGGATTCTGAGATTCTTACACAACGCCACATATGTTGGTCTTTGCGATATTTACATTGTCTTGCTCTTAGTACACTTTTCTGAGGTTGGAAGAACACCATGCGATCGAAAAAATGCTATAGTATCTTCGTTTTTCCCCAAAACTCGCAATCAGCTCCGTATAATTTAAGTGACACCCATCGCAGACTCCCATGGTCGGAACTGAAATTGAATTTCGAAATACGAGACCCAAAATGAAACTCGAATTTGATTGGGCCAAATATACCGCGAATTACACCAAAAATAATTTTAATTAGTTGCAAAAAGAAAAACGCTTTTGATTGGCCGCGTGACGTGTACGGGAACGCATACGCGTGATGAATTATGAAGGAGACGCAGGAGACACGCAGTGTTGGAGGTGAGGCAGGCGATAATGGCGAAAGATTATTGGAAGAAAATAGAGAAAATGGTATGATTGCGTTTACACACCGTTCATTCCTACCACTAATCTGTTATCATATTCGAATAAGACGTCTAAAATAAGATAATTTTCATCTATTACATTACCGGCGGAAATGTATAATAACGGAGATAGCTTTTTCCAAATAAATTTCTATTTTGTTCCATTACTTCCCGCCATTATCGTCTGACTCTCACCCAACACTGCGTGTCTCTCGCGTCTCCTTCATAAATCATGACGCGCATGCGTACCCGTACACGTCACGCGGCCAATCAAAAGCGTTTTTGCTAATTCAGAGTATATTGGCCCAATCAAAAATCGAGTTTTATTTTGGGTGTCTCATATTTTGAAATTCAAGTTCAGTTCCGACCATGGAAGTCTGCGATGAACGTCACTTAAAGTATATGGAGCTGATTGCGAGTTTTTGGAAAAAAAACGTAGAAACTATAGCATTTTTTCGATCGCATGGTGTTCTTCCAGCCTCAGTAAAGTGTACTAAGAGCAAGACGGAATGTAAATATCGCAAACACCAACATATGTGACGTTGGGTAAGAATCCCAGAATGCAACGACGAACAAGAACCAGGCCAATAAGGTAAGAAATAGGTTATTCCATCATATGGTGAGTCAGTTAAGTTAGGTTAGGTTTTGGTTTTGGTTTTTCTAGTGTTTTTTTTAGTCGCTTAGCCACTTTTTTTCGGAAAACGTCAAACGAAAAAAAAAACGCTCAAAAAACCCGGCTAATTTCCGCAAAAAATGAAGGTCATATTCGGTCTAAACACACACAAATACACTAGGAAAATACCTTTTTTACTTGCTAAAAGTGAACGGTGTGACAATGCAAATTTACTGCGAAAATTTTGGATATGTTATCTCCGTTATTATACATTTCCGCCGATAATGTAATATATGAAAATTATCTTATAATTAGACGTCTTATTAGAATATGATTATAGATTAGAGGTAGAAATGTGCAAAAATACCACTGAAAGTAATCAGGTCCAATATTAACCCTCACAGTACATCTGCCACATCACGGCTGATGACGAGACTAAGAATACTACCTTAAATCTCGCCTATATCTGGATATCTAAGCATTTGCACACAAAAAATAATAGATTTGGAAGTAAGTAATTCGCTACAAAACTGACAATCACGAGTAGTATATTAGTCCCCCCCTTTTTTTTATCTCCCAATATTCAACATAATATATAACCCAATACATATAGAGTTCTGAGCGTGGATCACTACCCAATGTTAACCAAAAATACTTTTTCTTACGCTACTCTTACCTTTTTCATCTGGCCAGTAATCACGGTCTGTTGCTCTGTTCCCATCATAACACACGTCACTTTCGCTGAGTATCTACAGTACATCAGCTTGACTGGAGAACCCAGGATCTTGTTCAAATTCCGGCATTGTTTATTCCTTCTAATTCACTAACAAAACATCTACTACATTACCAATTCGTACGCCTGGGGAAACTTTATCAACAGTTTTTACCACTACTTCAATTCACTTGGTACACGCACTGCACAACAGGCGGCCGCCATTTTGGTTAAAAGTAAACAAACTGAGTCAACCAACTCATTCGCGGGGGACTAGTTTAATGTCGTGACTCACTTAGTGAATTTGTTTTAATGGATCTTTCCTTACTACATTTTCATCGATTTGTTCGCATGTGATATTAATTTATTGACTAAATGCTTCTTTCAGTAACTTTAGTAGATAATTTAGTCCATAGGCGCGCACTACTTCGTCTTTCTAGGCCAAAGTCAACCATATTGAAATATTTCTAGCCATCCCTCCAGGCCTAATGTCGCCATGGCATGTGAAGGTTCCGATATGGACATTGTGTGAATTCACGGGGAAAGTTAAGTTAGGTTTATCTTAGAAATAACCCCATTTTAACACATTTGCCCAAACTATAAGTGTCCACTGGTATTTTGGGACCAAAAATAAAAATTCGCAGATCTCATTATAACCGAAAAAATTAATTATGAAAGTGAATTATCGTTATTTTCAAAATGGATGAATTTGCAGCCGTCGGATATGAGAAATAATTAAATAAAAATGCAAGGCCTTACACTCATTATCATTTTAATATTACCATTATGAACATCTCATTAATTATCAAAATATATTACTTGTTGAATGCCATCATTTTTCATGACTGAGTTCCAAGTTTAATCTAATTCATCATTTCAATAAAAATATTATTATTTGTCAAAATTACTATCGAAATAAAAATAACATTACAGTACACTCATTTTCCGTGTGTGTGTGTGTGCGTGCGCGCGTTTTAGGGTTAGACCTGAGGTTGACATAACTAATTTAGGTCCTATTATATACACTAAATACGTCTTTACACACACACTACTACTACTACTGTGAGGCTCCTTAGAGCTATTAAGGGTGTTTTAATACAATGTAAACAAACGCACAGAATTGCTACATATCACAAAACGAACTAACCATACACACCTGGCTCCTCCAAACACACACACACCCCTAACTCCTCCACGCACATTTCTGATTCCACCACACACACTGACTCCACCACACACGTCTGACTCCACCACACACACCTGACTCCACCACACACACTGACTCCACCACACACGTCTGACTCCACCACACACACCTGGCTCCTCCAAACACACACACACACCTAACTCCTCCATACACATTTCTGATTCCACCACACACACACACCTGACTGCACCACAAACACCTGACCCCTCCATACACATCTGACTCCTTCACACACACATCTGACTCCTCCACATACACACACCTGACTCCTTCTCTCACACCTGACTTTTCTTCACACATCTGACTCCTCCACATACACACACCTGACTCCTTCTCTCACACCTGACTCTTCTACACACATCTGACTCATCCAGTCCCTCTTCTCACCACTAAGAAGCACGAGGACCCTCCCTGACACTTCTCATTAAGGTCTGTACCACCATGTGTCAGACTTCAGCTGTAGTTTCCTTTAACATGTGTTCTTACCTAATGACATACACTAACTACGTAATATGAAACTTTCTGTAAATACACGTGTCCTTAAAATTACCATCTGTTCGTAAATTCCTAGCGTTCATATCATATTTATACAGACGGAAATTCAAACGTTGATAAATCCAAACGTTCGTAAATCCAAATGTTCGTGACTGTAAACGTTGATAAATCCAAACGTTCGTCACTGTAAACGTTGATAAATTCGAAAAGTTCGTCACCGTAAACGTTGATAAATCCAAACGTTCGTCACTGTAAATGTTGATAAATCCGAAAGTTCGTCACCGTAAACGTTGATAAATCCAAAACGTTCGTCACTGTAAACGTTGGTAAATCCATTGAACTCGCGTAACTTCACTGCCGGGTGTCTCAGTGAAGCCTCTCCTGCTGCATAATCATCACCCCGACCACTGACCCCTTCCCACTCACCCCAGCTCCCTGTGTCTTCACTATCGAGGATGTGTCAACCCCGTGCACCCTCATTATACACCGGGATAAGGAGAGGGCGAGGGAGGAGGTAATGAAATAAGTCGAGGAGGACACAGGAGAAGCAGGAAGTGGAAACACGAGAAGAGACATGAGAAGGATGAGGAGGGGGATAAAGGAAATGAGGACAGGAGGAGAGAAGGAAAAGGAGGAAAAATGAGAAAAACCACAAGGAGGTTGAGGAAACGAAGACAGAAGGAGAAGGTAATGAAATAGGTCAGGGAGGACAGAAGAGGTAGTGAAGTAGGTCGAGGAAGACTGAGGAAGATCAGAGCAGAGAAGGAGGAACAGGAAATCTAAGAGGAGATATGAGGAGGAGAAGGAAGAAGAGAAAACGAGGGAAGAGACACGGGGTGAAGAAGAAAGACGAGACAGGGAGGAACAGAAGAGGAAACGAGAGGAGACAGATGGAGGACATGAGAGAAGAGGAGACAGATGGAGGACATGAGAGAAGAGGAGACAGGGGAAAGAGGAGACGAAAGAGGAAGAGACAGAAGGAAGGGAACCAGGATGAAGTGCCCAGACTTTCCAACACGACTTGAAGCAAATGTTGCCAAGGCCTCTCTCTCTCTCTCTCTCTCTCTCTCTCTCTCTCTCTCTCAGACCCCCACCCCCCTACTCCCCCTCCTCACACACACACACACAAACAACTTAAAACCAGTTATAACGGCCAATAATTGCAAGCTAATCCAACATACCTACTTAATGACCTCTGACCTTGAAATATGGTAAAGAACGCAAACAAATTCCAACAAGACAACTTAGTAAATTGGTTAAGTACAGAGGAATAATGGGCCCAAATAACCTAATCTTGAGCATTTTTTTGACTGACCAATGATCCCCAAAAGTGATCAAAATAATCATAAGATCGAGAAAAAAAATATATATAAATGTCTAAGCACTGAACTATGTCCTATGTACAAATTAGGAATATTTGTGACCTTTGACTCTTAAAAAAAAATCTGACTTTGTTAATATCAATGTGCTGGGCGGATAACAGGTGTATTTGCGTCGACTTATCCTTTAATTGGTTTGAATGTGACCAAATAGCAACTTAAAATCAATGTCTCTGGGTTGTTTGATCTCTGACCTAATAAAATCATTAAAAATACCTAATTAATCAAAAAATATAGAAAAAAATACATGTTCTGGTCCTTCAAATTCATTAGTCTAAAATTAAAGGATCGACGATTAATTGTTTAATGTTTACAGAGAGAGAGAGAGAGAGAGAGAGAGAGAGGTCTCCCCCATAAAAGGGTGAAACATTAATTGGCCTAAGATTTAAGGAACGACGCGAATTTAATTAATATTCACAGAAGGAAGTGATAAAGAAAGAAAGGAGGAGGAAAAATAAGACCAAACATATCTCCCGTCCCCCGTCATGGCGGAGACGTAAAAACTTAAAACAAAAACTTGTATATGCTAACTGGAAAGAAACTCTACAACTTTTCCTTCAAAATATTTCGAATTCTTTTTTTTTTTTTTTTTTTTCATTTTAAAATTCAGTCTTAAGAAATGAGTATAAGAAAATACGTGTTCCATTGTTGAGAACGAGACGATCCAACCCCCCCCCCCCCCCCATAAGAAGTTCAAGGTTCAATAAGACGCGTCAATGAACAGACTCAAGGTTCAGTAAGATACACCAATGCAAAGGTTCAATAAGACACGTTAATTCAAAGGTTCAAGGTTCAATAAGACACGTTAATTCAAAGGTTCAAGGTTCAATAAGACATGCCCATGCAAAAGTTCAAAGTTCAATAATATAAATCAATACAAAGGTTCAAAGTTCAATAATATACATCAATACAAAGGTTCAAAGTTCAATAATATACATCAATACAAAGGTTCAAAGTTCAATAATATACATCAATGCAGGGGTTCAAGGTTCAATTTAAGTAGGTCAATGCTAAGCTCTTATCCTGGAGATTAACGAGACAGAAGTGTTGATGTTATAATGAATTACTGTGCTTCATCAACTATGCTCTTTAACCCCTTGAGTACTATGACAACCACAGAATACGATGATTTAACCTCTTGAGCACGAGTACAAACCTTCGAGTAGGCTTCGGTGATTCAACTACGAGTACTATGAAAACCACTCGAGTACGAAGGGTGAATTGACAACATTTTAGATCATATACTAACAAACGAGTAAATAGAGAGTCGATGTTTTTTTTCTTCACGACTCTATCTTCCTCCCAATTTCCTCTCCTTACTCATCAAAAATCTCAATAACATATGAATTTACTATTCCCCCACAACGCCACGACTATCGCCCCTCAACGACCCACACAACGACTACCCTCTCCTTACACCACGACCCAACGACACAGGAATGACACTATCCCCCCCGGACACGACGACTCCCATCCCTGTATATGCAGACTCTAGTCTCTTCTGGAATAATTTATCCGCACTTAGCGTTGAGAGACACTTTATACGAGGAAAAAAAATCCATAGTTTTATACATTATATGCTAATGAGTTTGTTTTTAAAGCATCAACTCGGAAGCCAGCCATGCTTATTACCATGGGATGTGGATGGTGGTGGTGAGGTGGGGTGACGAGTGGGGTGAGGTGTAGTGACGAGAGGGGTGAGGTGTGGCGACGAGTGGGGTGAGGTGTGGTGACGAGTGGGGTGAGGTGTGGCGACGAGTGGGGTGAGGTGTAGCGACGAGTGGGGTGAGGTGTGGCGACGAGTGGGGTGTGGCGACGAGTGGGGTGAGGTGTGGCGACGAGTGGGGTAAGGTGTAGTGACGAGTGGGGTGGGGTGTGGTGACGTGTGGGGTGAGGTGTGGTGACGTGTGGGGTGAGGTGTAGTGACGAGTGTGGTGACGAGTGGGGTGAGGTGTAGTGACGAGTGGGGTGAGGTGTGGTAACGAGTGGGGTGAGATGTGGTAACGAGTGGGGTGAGGTGAGGGAGTGTTGTTAGGGGGATGATGGGATAGGGTGATGGGAGGAGAGTGGTGTGACGGGTGATGGATGGGGTGATGGGAGGAGGGTGGTGTGACGGGTGATAGAGAGGGGTGGTGGTGGTGTGAAGGGGGTGATAGGAAGGGGTAGTGTGAGGAGGATGGTAGTGAAAAAAAGGATGGAGTGTGCCGGTAGGATTAATTAGGAGAAAGGACCCAATACAGCAATGGAAATAGTGAGGGGATAGGATAAAGTGGACTGAAGGAGGGAGAGAGAGAGGGAGGGTGGCACCAATTAAAGTAAGAGGGAATGAAGGAGAGGACAGTAGAGGAGAGTAGAACTGGGGGAGAGGGGCAGTAAAAAACAAAGAAAGGGAGGAAAGAGGGAGGACTGGCAGGAGGGAGGACTGGCAGGAGGGAGGACTGGCAGGAGGGAGGGATGGCAGGAGGGAGGACTGGCAGGAGGGAGGGATGGCAAGAGGGAGGGAGGACTGGCAGGAGGGTGGGAGGGATGGCGGGAGGGAGGACTGGTAGGAGGGAGGACTGGCAGGAGGGAGGACTGGCAGGAGGGATGGCGGGAGGGAGGACTGGTAGGAGGCAGGACTGGCAGGAGGGAGGACTGGCAGGAGGGAGGGAGGACTGGCAGGAGGGAGGGATGGCAGGAGGGAGGACTGGCAGGAGGGAGGACTGGCAGGAGGGAGGACTGGTAGGAGGGAGGACTGGCAGGAGGGAGGGACTGACAGGAGGGAGGGACTGGTAGGAGGGAGGACTGGTAGGAGGGAGGACTGACAGGAGGGAGGGATGGCAGGGGGGAGGGAGGACTGGCATGAGGGAGGACTGGTAGGAGGGAGGGACTGACAGGAGGGAGGACTGGCAGGAGGGAGGACTGGCAGGAGGGAGGGAGGGATGGCAGGGGGGAGGGAGGGATGGCAGGGGGGAGGGAGGGAGGACTGGTAGGAGGGAGGATTGGCAGGAGGGAGGATTGGCAGGAGGGAAGACTGGTAGGAGGGAGTGGATGGGAGGAGGGAGGGCTGGCAGGAAGGAGGGCTGGCCGGAAGGAGGGAGGGACGGGGTGGCACTCCAGCCTAAGTAGTGGGTCGTGTTGGTGACAGCACCTCGCAAGACGGGCCATCCCGCTCCCCTCCTCACCAAAGGTCACCCCCCGGCCCTCACCTTCCTACATGAGGTAATTGGCGGCACCTTTCACTGGTTCACGACAAACACTACACCTGCTGGCTACCACTTAACGCTCAGCACAGTGTATAGTCAACCCTCGTCTCACCTCACTTCAAAAGTAACATTAAGAACGAAATGGTTCCACCAATTCAAGCTGGGATTTAAGCGTAATTCTCTACATTAAATACAGTAAAAATTAGAGAATTAAAAAAACTATGACGTCCGGGTGAAACAGCGGCAGCCTGGTTGTGTTTCTAGCACGTCTGTGTCGTCGTCGTCGTCACACGGGTAAAACTTCTGTGGTTTGCCTAATATCCCAAAGCAGTAGAACGTTTGCACTCGTTCCCGAGGCTTTTGTTGTATTACCAGATAGTGGTGAGTTAAAAGCTCCATGACAATGATAAAAGCAGCCTCGATGTGATCTAACGCCACCAGGGAGCATTACTGAGTCTGCAACATAACAATATGCCAGTGTCAGGCGGCTTCCAGCACAATAAACATTTATATACAGTGTTTCAAGATCCTTCCATTACAATGTCGTGAGCAGTCGACTCAGCAAACTATGACGCGTTCACTAAAATTCATGCTTAGAATTTACATCCTCTTGGACGATATCTTCACATACCCTTTACATGAACTTGTTCAGGGACGTACAGAAAATAAATAAGAGTAGATAAAACCCAAGTAAGAGGAGGAAGAGGGAGTACAGAAGTAAGAGGGGAGGGCTGACGAGGAGGAAGATGACAAATGAAAGAAGAGGGTGAACAGAAGGTAAAGGAAAAAGAATAAAGTAGTACAAGGAGCAGATAAATAGGAGGAGAAAGAGGAGCTAGGAACTTGATATTTAACTCTTAAAGGACAACGAACCGAGAGCCAAGTGCCTGCGTGGTGACTCCCAGTGACGTCATCCAGAGTTAATGTCAAGGTTACCTGCCACACACACCACCACACCACTGTCACACACTACCACACCACCATACCACTGTCACACGCCACCACACCAGTCACACACTACCACACCACTCACTGTCACACACCACCACACCACTCACTGTCACACACCACCACACCACTGTCACACACTACCACACCACTCACTGTCACACACCACCACACCACTGTCACACACTACCACACCACTCACTGTCACACACCACCACACCACTGTCACACACTACCACACCACTCACTGTCACACGCCACCACACCACTGTCACACACTACCACACCACTCACTGTCACACACCACCACACCACTCACTGTCACACACTACCACACCACTCACTGTCACACACTACCACACCACTCACTGTCCTACACCACTGTCACACGCCACCACACCACTGTCACACACTACCACACCACTCACTGTCACACACCACCACACCACTGTCACACACTACCACACCACTCACTGTCACACACCACCACACCACTGTCACACACTAGCACACCACTCACTGTCACACGCCACCACACCACTGTCACACGCCACCACACCACTCACTGTCACACACCACCACACCACCTCTCAACTGCCATACACCAAGTCTTTTTACAAACGTCTAAGGAAAAATAAGCAATAACTTTTTCATGAGTACACTCGTATATACTGTACAACCTTACATTTATTGGTACAATTTTTGTAGCAATTATGAATATCCATAAAGACTTAAACTCAGGCCAGGTATAACCTTACAACACCCAAACACTCACCCACGCTTTCCCATTAAATAATTACATCTGTTGGTTTTTTTTCCGACCAATCGCCAATTTCCATTTTCAACCAAACTGCATTTTGCATTTTGTGGATTGTTCAAGTTTTCATTTTCTCCCACTAATGAAGATGTTACAGCCACCATGATCATCTCTTATAAAAATTATATACACACCATTCTTGTCTCCTCCTTACAGTTTTTGAAATTTGTGATCTGGTTATACAAAATTTTCAGACTGAGAATTTTCGACCTTGATCACTAAGGTATAATTCCAGATACAAACATCAAATACAATATTGTTCTTTGGGGTTCATATTGAAGCATCTTCCCCCATCACCTACATCATCGAGGAGATCTACTGTAAATGCCTGCAATTACCTCGACCCCATCTATAAAAACTAGTGGGGTGGGGAGGGGGGGGGGGGCAGGAGCACGCTGGGATCTTTCCTCTACTTAGGTACATTATCAAGGTAGCCAGGCTGGACCCCTCTCTCATCCGTAGTACCATCAAGGGACCCACACAGAAACACCTTCGCCAACACCTGCTTCATCAAAAGGCCCGTCACTGTCACCCTAAATCCATTACTATAGTATCCAGGGGGGGGGGGGGCATGTTGGGGTCCACTTCCCCGTCCTTATTATCAAAAGGACCAGTTGGGACTCCCCCTCACTAACACCCCCCCCCCCCCCCATGACCCACTTTTACTTCACTCCCTAGTGCCTGCTTTATCAAGAGGCCCTCGTTACCACGCCTACCCTCAACCTACATTACTGTGACGGCCCACACTGGAACAATTCACCCCCCTCCCCTTATATCCAATAGACCCGGGTGCATCGATCTACACACCACTGTCGGGACGGTTATTGCCTGTACTCCCCTCCGACACTTCCATTACGGGATCTACCGCCCTAAAAATGACGTGAATCATGACCCGAATCCTTCTGGACGGCACAACACCGCCACCGCCACCGCCACCACCACCATCCCTTACTCTTTACCCAGAATCAGGGATATCCTCTTTGAATTGAATTGAATTGGAACAGTTTAATTTGCAAGAATTCTACAGACACAAATTGCACAGTATCAACAGCACTGACATTACTGAGCAGTTTGAGAGCTGTAGTTCTCTTGAAAGGTACTTCATAAATGCATTTGGATCCGGAAAAATATAAATGCCATCAAGTATCAACTGAATCAAAACAACCTATGTACCGAATATGGTCTTAAAAATTCAATAATGAAATGCCCTTACAAGCACTAACAAAATTTATGTTAGTATTTTTATGTTAACACGACACGGTGTCCTCTCGTTATTATTTTCCTGGAGAGGAGGGGGAGGGAATGGTAGGTGGGGAGCCTTCTGCTTTACTAACTTACCCTCAACTTCGTCTAGACCAGATAACCACGTCACACACCACTAGGTACCCTGCTGTCTGTTCTGCCCATGTATCACCTTACCCCATCACCACCCTCACCACTATCTCACCTTACCCCATCACCACTACCACACCCTTTACCACAATTACCTAATCTTACCCGTCACCACCACTTCTACCTCACCCCTCACCACCACCTGCCACCCTCCTTCCTCCTCACGCATTATCTTCCCGCTCTGGGATCTAAATTTTGTTACCTTCCTCGTGTCTCGGATACCACGATACCGGCCATCACTATCACCACACCCTGTACCACCCGCCACGACCATCACCACCACAACCTGCCCACCCACCACGACCATCACTGCCACACCCTGTCCACCCACCACGACCATCACCACCACAACCTGCCCACCCACTACGACCATCACCGCCACAACCTACCCACCCACCACGACCATCACCGCCACACCCTGTCCACCCACCACGACCATCACCGCCACAACCTGCCCACCGACCACGACCATCACCACCACACACTGCCCGACCACTCACCACAACCAACACCACCACCAGCCCACCCACTACGACCATCACCACCACACCCACCACGGCTATCACCACCACACCCACGACGACCAACACCACCACGACCATCACCACCACATCCTGCCCACCCACCACCACCAGCCCACCCACCACGACTATGACCACCATCACCACCACCAGGACCAATACGGAGGTCAAGAACAAACAAGACCGCCCCCGCACCACAGATAGCGGAAGTCTGACATATTTGGGTATAAAACCACGACAAGAATTCTCAGAAACTCCTCCAAGAATCAAGAGGGGGATCGACTGGTGGGATTTGGGATGCAGATGCTCCTAACCCCGAATTTTTACCACGTCAAGGAGGAGTGATAGGGAGGTGGGGTTGGAGGGGGGGGGTGGAGAGCAGGGCTGGGAGTGGAGGGAGGTAGGGGCAGGCAGGGTCATGAAGGTGAGGACAGGTAGTCTACAACTTGACAGGCACGAGTTTCTACTATGTAGCATCAGCGTAGACTTAAATTTTTCTCGGACAATGAGCAAGCCAGTGAGCCAAGCTTGAGCTGCTGACGTAAAAAGAGTTGTACTTTCAACCTCTAGAAAGAAGCTTAAATTCTATACGTTATAAAGACTCGTAGTTTATGACTGGAAAAAAATATGATGTAAGTAGGGCATAGTGGAACACATCCAATGGAGTTTTCGGTAAGGTTTGTTTTACGCAGTAAACTCATAAGGCTCTCTAAGCGGGATTCAAATATAATGCTCTTAAAGTGAAGCGCGTCTATTATATGACTTACTCAATACGGTAAAGCTTTAATGCTCTTACGGTGACAATCATGTATAACTTTATATACACAATTATATTTAATCTACAAGTATGTAGCACAGCAGCTGTTACGCAAGTAGGAAAACAAATGTTATTTGTTTTTCAAAACGTAAACACTATTAGTGTACGGATATAACCCCATGACAAGTCTAAGTATCGACCACCGCATACATTGACCAGTAAGCTGTTATCCCCAGTATGGACCAGAGATGCAGCTGCTCTATAAAGTAAACCACACAAGAATATCAAATGTAGAGATATAGACAGTACACCCAAGCATTCCTATAACCAACCTATGACTGCTTATCACTACACCTAGTCTGCATGTACAGTAGGCATCTGACTTTAGATTAATATATGATAGACTGGTCCCTCCTTTAATCGGTGCTCCAACAAAATTACGTAAAAAAATAGAGAGAGAAAAATAAGTATTTGAATAAGTAAACATTATGGCTCAACACACTCAAGTGCCCATATTGACAGCCTATAAGGCACCTTATGCCAAATCTCTTATCAAACGCGAAATATACAGCAAGACAACCCTATAATAACGCTTTATCATTCTTAAGAACACAAAAACATCAATTAGCTCAGTATCTCAATTAGTCAACATCGTGCCTAACACTATCACGTACTCCACCCCCTCTGACCACCAGTCTATGAACACCCAATGCCTCTCCTCCCCTCTGTTACACTATTATGGCCCAGATAGGCATCATAAGAGCCCCCAATCGATGCCCCAGCACCCTCCCTCCTCCTCCCACACTCAGCCTTTTTCTCTCTCGACCTTTACAAAAGCCGGTCAACTTCGCGGATCACGTTTACAAGGTGATATTACCTGGCCATTTTTGTACGCGTGAAGGAGAAACAGGTGCACACAACCTCCACATTAAGGTCAATAATACGGCAAATTTCAAAGTTAATTATAAACTAAGGTGTAAGTTACTAGTTTATCTCTTTTCGTTTAGTGGTCATATATGTCTGTTACAAAATATAGTCAGATAATATATTTAATACATCTAACCATCATTATAGTCATACTTGATGTATATAAGAGAACCTATACGGTATAACACTAGCGGAGTTAGATATATAACACACCAGCCGTCACCACCACAACACACACACACACACACCAGCCGCCACCACCACAACACACACACACACATCAGCCGCCACCACCACAACACACACACACACCACAATACACACCAGCCGCCACCACCACAACACACACACACACATCAGCCGCCACCACCACAACACACACACACACACACACACACCACAATACACACCAGCCGCCACCACAACACACACACCAGCCGCCGCCACCACCACAACACACACACACACACACACCAGTCGCCACCACAACACACACACCAGCCGCCACCACAACACACACACACCAGCCGTCACCACAACACACACACACACACACACCAGCCGCCACCACAACACACACACACACACCGCCACCACAACACACACACACACCAGCCGCCACCACACACACACACACACAGCCGCCACCACAACACACACACACACACCAGCCGCCACCACAACACACACACACACACCAGCCGCCACCACAACACACACACACACACCAGCCGCCACCACAACACACACACACACACCAGCCATACTATAGAGACTTATTAAGGAAGTTAACTATTATATACAGCTCTCTATACTTCCAACTACCCCCTCACCATATCCTTCATTAAGCTGTTACCCACACAAAGGGGAGAAGAGAGAGGGAAGGGAGGGATAAGGGGCATGAGGTATTAGGGGATAAGGGGTAGGGGCATAAAGTGGTAGGGACTAGACACAACCAGTGGTATAAGGAGTAGTAGCGTGAGCCAGGTTGGTTGGTGTCCAGACTGTCCACGTACTACCAACACCCAGAAGAGGACACACCCCCACGAACACACTCCAGATAAACTCATTAAACTTTTACCAAGATATAATCTGAAATGGCCCCAAACTTCCAGCCAACTTGTTACTAAATTGCATATATTTTTACGAGGTTTAATGTGGAGAGACAAACGCATATATCTACCTGTGTGAGGCGGCAGCACTATTACGGGTAAACATACTGTAGACATTATTACTACAACAGACCAGCGGATAGTACAAAAAACGAAAATAAAGTTAGCCAATGACACAAGCCAAGGAATTGTGTCTGTGTACAGCTAAAAGTCTTCTCTTCATTGTAACTTCTAAATATAACCCAAAACAATATAACTCTTATTCTCTTCCTTAATGCGACTTAAACATACACCCAGTTACATAAAACTAGTTCTTTCTCTGCATATCATGACTTTAATGTACTTTAACATAACACTGACACGTCAGTTTTTACACCCAATCTTCGCACGATGCTACCCAACACTGTCAATCATGGCTGCCTCACAGCTGAATCGTTTAATTGTTTGAAAGCTTTTCCATTCAGTAATTTGTAGTTTTTCGGACATGAAAAACGGTATTGAATTTCAAAGAGCAAAGGACTGGACAAAACTATCACAGCCTTACTGAACGAAGCTCTGCCACAGCCCAACTGAACGAAGTCGTCACATGCCATGATGAACGAAGCTCTGTCATAACCCAAATGGATGAGACTCGCTCAGAGGCCAAGTGGATGAAGCTCAACCACAATCCACGATCCCATTAAAGAGGATTCCAGTACAAAGGTTCAAAGGCAACCTGACTGACACTCGGCTCAATAGGTTTACAGTGGCAGAGTAAAGGTAGGTTAGGTTAGGTTAGGTTCAAATACGTCCCATAAAGGTAAAGTTAATCTGACGTGGCACATTTTTCTTTCACTGCGAAGAGTTAAGGTCGATTTTATGAAATTAAATCAATGTAAATTGATTTCTGTTGGCATCCTGACTAACGTTCTGTTCAGAAGGTTCACAATGACAAACCAAGATGTGAGGGTGGATGGTCTGAGACTATTACAACACTAGATCGTTCTAATACTTGTATGTTACCTGTTTTGGCTCTTCCCAACTGTTTGGCCACAACACCCAGCTGATATCAGAGTAAACGTGTTTTGTTGACACAGGAATGTAGGTGGCGGTGATGGAGCCTTGGCCTCTCCTTGGTGGTACGACTAACTCCGTCAACAGTATACGTAATATATAAATGGTTCTTCATCCAGGATATTGACATTTACCACATTTAAGAAAACAAAATCTACGGTATAATTAAGTCAAATTTGCAAATCGTATTAGCAATCTGTATTCATTTATAAATTTCACTTCTAGTTTAAGCCTTCCCCGTTTACAATACAAGTTGGTAAGAAAGAAGAACACTGTTCTTTCATTCACGTTCATTCATTCGCTCATACTACGGGAATACATGTAGATGTGCTTACCTATGGTGTTCACTTCCACAACGAAGTTCTATATATCTATCTATCTGGTTTATATCGGTCGTTTCACGAAACGTAACCTAGCCCACCGGCACTGTATACTGGTATGTAAATTATATGTATAAATAAGGAACCATACACAAATAACTCCCGGGTAACATTATAACAAGACATTAAAAAATACACATTACGTATCAAAGACCAGCCAGTATAGCAGCTAAAGTTTGGTAAACCTGTGTGTGTACGGAGGGTGTAGTAGCTACGTATAACTACACATACGAGTCACTCTGGATTGCTCTGTTTACTTACGGTGTGATTATATCCTCATTCAAGGGCCCTTTAACATATTGTTTTGTGGAGGAGCTTTTGTTATCTTTTCAACACTTATTATATCGTGTCTTTTACTTTATATTTTGGGTCATGTCTTGTGTATCCAACTGTTTCCTTGCTGTGTTTTGTCCTAAGTGTCTGTTTGTATGTCTGTTGGTGTCATGTCGTATCACGTGTGTGTGTGTGTGTGTGTGTGTATATATATATATATATATATATATATATATAATATATATATATATATATATACACACACACATATATATATACATATATACATATATACATATATATGTCTGTGAGGGTGTGTTAGCCCGTGTACCATACGTGTGCTGCTGACGGTACAAAAGATACTCACATATTTTTAAACTTTTCCAATAGTGTCAGTTCACACAAAAAAAGATTTTTTTCCCTCTGGACCAAGCGTTGAGAATTAAAAAAAAATATATTCAACTCTTCTAACTGTCAAAAGCAAGAGACGGGTAAAAATATGGCAAATAACACGTGAAAAAAAATATATATACCGTATACAACTGTACTTGAAATGGTACCCAAGAACGACGGATTGGCTCGGTAGTATATGCACGGACCAATATGGAGACAGTACCAATAAGAGGACAGTTACAATGACCAATAGGAAGAAAGAACGTGCGACCAGTTTTATTTCAATGACCAATAGCGAGTGAAAATGTGCGGAAATTTGAGGAGTTACAATGACCAAAAGGGAAAGAGTACCATGTAGAGGACGAGTTGCAGTGACCAATAGGAAGAGAGTACCGCCAAGAGGGCAAGTTACAATGACCAATAAGGGACGATTACCGGCAAGAGGGCAAGTTCCAATGACCAACAGGGAGACAGTACCGCCAAGAGGGCAAGTTACAATGACCAATAGGGAGAGAGAGAGTACCGCCAAGAGAGCAAGTGCCACTGACCAATAGGGGATGATTACGTGCGACGGAATAATTAAAAAGACGAATCAGAAACACACTATATTCAACAGGTTATTTACACATTTCATAATATGTACCGTCAGTAGCAGATCACATTCCACTATATGAACTGTCAGTCACAATTCACCCACCACGAAACATACCGTCAGTTGCAGTCCACCGTCTAATAATATCTACTGTCAACCAGGGAAGACAGGGAAACACACATATATACATAGGCCATTTATGTTTATCTGCATATTATATTATTTTCTTCAATACGGGACATCAGAAGCTTTGAATATAACATCTGCAGGGAAGTACTTACTGTGAGCTGCCAACCACACACACTAAAGAAAGTACACACTGAAGGATGTATAAAAAGTAAAAGAAGTAAAGACCTTAGGAAGTACATAAACACACGCCGGGGAGGGAGGGAGAGAGAGGGAGGCCGGGCACCACGACATAAAAGTCTTCACCTGGTACACATCATCATAAATACCACAGACCCTCGCGACATAAACAAACTGTGTATAAACTTGGTAAAAGACTTGGAATTGAGCTGTCATTCCCGGCCACCATAACCATAACTTGCAATACCCAAGGAGTAAAAAGAGGAGGAGACTGCCGGAAAATGCCACACCACATAAATAAAATAACATAAGGAGGAAAGTTTATCATATACACGTCGTTTTGTTACCCAGTTCACCCCGGGACAATGGTTCCTAGGGCGGGTATAATACTGGTTTGTTTATATAAGAAATTAAGCGGAGTGCACTCAAGTGATTCCATTATCGAATTACTTTTTTTTTATCCTAATGTTACTGATATTTATGTTTATTTGCATATTTAATTATTTTATGCAGTTAATAATAATGAAACCAATTAGCATACTTTACTCTTAAATAAGAGAACGTTTAAATTACAATTAAAACAATAATCGAAAGAAAATATTACTAAACAAATATTGTTCACAAAAATAATTAAATAAACACAATACAATTAACCTCAAAAATAATTATGACAATCGAATTTAACTGTTAAATTAGTATGAGGCAACCACTACACCTCCTGTTACACCACACCCAGGAAGCTCCACATAACGACAGGTACACAGATCAATTACACCCAACACAACCAGCAGTACACATACACCCAACACAACCAGCAGTACACATACACCCCACACAATCAGCAGTACACATACACCCAACACAACCAGCAGTACACATACACCCAACACAACCAGCAGTACACATACACCCAAGACAACCAGAAGTACACATACACCCAACACAACCAGCAGTACACATACACCCAACACAACCAGCAGTACACATACACCCAACACAACCAGCAGTACACATACACCCCACACAACCAGCAGTACACATACACCCAACACAACCAGCAGTACACATACACCCCACACAATCAGCAGTACACATACACCCAACACAACCAGCAGTACACATACACCCCACACAACCAGCAGTACACATACACCCAACACAACCAGCAGTACACATACACCCAACACAACCAGCAGTACACATACACCCCACACAATCAGCAGTACACATACACCCAACACAACCAGCAGTACACATACACCCAACACAACCAGCAGTACACATACACCCAAGACAACCAGAAGTACACATACACCCAACACAACCAGCAGTACACATACACCCAACACAACCAGCAGTACACATACACCCAACACAACCAGCAGTACACATACACCCAACACAACCAGCAGTACACATACACCCAACACAACCAGCAGTATACATACACCCAACACAACTCCAAAAAGGTAATAAACGTGGCAACATTCTACAGTATTATGCATTTACCTACACCACGTTAAATGTGGTAGTCCACTTGCTACCAATGCTATATAATAATACCTTGAGATAAATGTTCACTCCGTATCTATATTTTTCTGGTTAAATAAACTTCTTTCAATATCAACATGAAGACTGTGTGTGTGTGTGTGTGTGTGTGTGTGTGTGTGTGTGTGTGTGTGTGTCATTAAAGCAGATCCACTGTTATTGTCGATTCCAGCTGACCCCATAACCACGCTCCAGGCCCCCTGTCTCTCCTTACCTCCCTCCCTCACCTGCACACATTGAGTCCCTCACATGTCCGACTGTACTCGCTGCTGTACATTAGAAGTTGTCATCAACTTTATTAAATATTTCTCTCTATTTTCATTATTTTCCTACCATGACTGCGAGTAAATATTCTCTTCTTTTACATGTAAATTGCCCCCCATATCACATGTAATTATTCCTTTGTTTATATGTGTGCTAATGTGTTAATTTATTCTACATATATACATCTCTCTGACATGTAAATATTACCATAGCCAGTCCTCGCTTTTTGGTCAGACATGTAGACTGGCCTCTTTAATATTCGGTTCCTTCCACACCATGTATGTAAATATTCCTGTTTTGCGTACAAGTATTCCCAATTAATATTATAACACTCACACATCTAGACCATAAATATCCCCGTGAGAAACATAAATACTGCTGTCTTGTATTATATTCCAACCACGTGTAAATATCTTTTTTTTTTACATAATATCCTCCAAAATACAGTATTTGTAAATTGTCTCCTAGGTTCAAATTTTTACACATATGCTGTAGTAGAAAAAAAAAGGGAATATTTTATACCCCCCGATGTTTATATTCTTAACGTATGTGTCAATTTTCCCAACACATGTAGAACATTTTTCAATATTATACTTCTATATCATATGTGTAACCAGTCTTCCCTTTAACATCATATCTATTCCATAAACTATAACTATTCCTCCGCCTCACCTAGTACATGAGTAAGTGGCCTCTTCTCTACAAATAAACAAATAAATAAATAAATAAGAAGGTAAACAAAGCACTAACCGTAAACACAACACATACTCAACAAACACAAGACACCCTACGACAACAAACTAACGCCTTGCACCACAACACTAGGCATCATACACTCCATTAACTGAAACGTCAACAACCAGCACCATAACACAGTCCTCACACTCTTCCTAAGACATAATACAGTATACCAAAGCAATCACTTACACCTACAGCAACGACATTCCTGGACCACCCCTCCCTCCCCCTAACCTCACCACTCACAGTCCATCGCGACACTTAGCTACATCATACGTGTTATCTGTAATCACATCATATGATCTCTTGTACACCTCTAACACAGGCTTTACACCCATCGTCTCCTAAACAACTCTCTCTCTCTCTCTCTCTCTCTCTCTCTCTCTCTCTCTCTCTCTCTCTCTCTCTCTCTCTCACCTGTTGTTCAATTTACCAGGGTTATCACTCATCCTCCTGACCTCATACTGTGTTGTGTTCCCTCTTCTGGTACATTGAAATGCCACCTTCAACGCATGTTACGCATATTCCAGTTAATTTATGTTGAACGTACAACAGATCAGAAAGAATGCAGAGCTAGTAAGAAAGAATGCACAGCTGGTAAGAAATAATGCATAACTGATAAGGAAGAATGCATTATTGGTAAATATGAATACACTATTGGTCAGAAAGAATGCACAACAGGTAAGAATGCACTACAGGTAAGAGAGAAGGCACAAAGGGTAAAATTGAATGTCCAACAGGTGAAAAAGATTACACACTAACAGACATAATGCACAACAGATAAGAAATAATTCAGATCACATAAAAAAGAAGGCACAGTAGTTCTCACAGAATGCACAACAGGTAAGACGGAATGCACTACAGCTAAGACAGAATGCACAACAGGTAAGACGGAATGCACTTTAACTAAGACAATGCAAACAGGTAAAACAGAATACACAACGGGTAAGATAGAATGCACAACGGGTAAGACAGAATGCACAACAGGTAAGACAATGCATTAAAGGTAAGACAATGTATAACAGGTAAGACAGAATGCACAAAAGGTAAGATGGAATGCACTAAGGGTAAGACAGAATGCACAACAGTAAGACAGAATGCACAAAAGGTAAGATGGAATGCACTACAGGTAAGAATATTTACAATCTTCTGAGAAACACCTACGACAACAGAACAGCAATAGAGAATACTTCAATTCGTTCCGTGCTTCCTGACCGACTTTTTTTTCCACAATATCCTGACATTTCCACTGACTTTACGGTCCAATATTATATTCCATGATATTTTACCTGACTTTACTGACCAGTGGCAAGCGTGTTTTATCTGTCATTCCCTAGTATAACACACACACACACACACACACACACACACACACACACACACACACACACACACCTTTATGTATGCAAATCCACCAGGACGTTTGAATCATATCTATTATTTCATTACATCTACTCACACCCTCCTTGGCATACACACCACTTTATCAAACTATCTCTTACACTCCTCACTCTAGCCACCCCAACACCGTACCCAAGAGAGAGAGAGAGAGAGAAATCCCCTCCACCCACTCACTGCCATAATCCACATGTTTTTGGAACGAGCTGAAGAGGATGCTGGGGAAAGGGTTGTATGTATTGTAAACAGTGAGTCAGGTGGCGCTATGAGGGGAGGGGAGGCACGGCTGGGGTTCAGTCGCGGCATCTTCACAATGTTGTAGAGTTTGGACGAGTTTTGGCACCGACCCATGACTTTATCGAAACACTATTTTTGTGTGCCGGGGGCTGATGGAACCCCGCCAGAATCTCACCATTTTTATGATAAATCAACGGAAGAATTCCATAGCGGAAGATAGCGGTTGTCGCCGGTAAATAGCGCCATCAATAGAGCGTTATCGATATGTGGCGGGGGACCACTGTGTCTAGACGGCGTACTGGTCACCAGCCAAGAATTAAGCCACAAACAAACACTGGTGCTCTCACTGATCGAGTCCATCCTCACGAAATAATGTTATCCTTAACATAAACCACTACTAAATACCCTTGTCATAACGTGAGCTGGCCCTCTGACCTCACATTGATCACCTAAAAGGCACCAACACCAATCAACTATCCCAATATTGGTTTAACACAAGTCACAAGAATGAAATGAGAATAACGATAGATGATTAGCATCACTTAATGGTATGTAGGCCAGGCCCTGCAAACTAATAAAACTAGAACGCTCCAGGTTAGTCTTACTATAAAACGCATATCATAACAGAATTAGCTAATCATGCTCAAGTTTTCCTAGTGAGTCATACAAACAATTACTTTCAACAAACACAAAAACGTCCATTCAAAGTGTATACAGAAAACGCATAAACGAATGATCAAGTAAGTAAAAGTTTTTTCTACTTCGATCATTTATGTTATCTAAAAATAAAGGTGAACGCTAAGGTGACCGACCACCCAGCAGCGCGCCCTACCGGTAACAACACACACGAAGAGGAAAACCTCGTTATAGCCCATTATCATTTGACTTAACTGAAAGATGGTCAAGAAGTGTCAACTACATTATGTCTAAGCCACTGTTGCTGATTTCTCCTGAATGTAACAACAACTGGTGAACATGAGAACAGGTACCAGTAAGTGAGGATATACTGAACAGTTGAGGATTTACGAGCACAAACTTGGGATACATGTTCGTATCGAGAGCGGTGCTACAGGTAAAAAAAAATAGGCGAAACGTTCTTTGAGTCCTTACTACTTGTGGCGTTATTATCTTTAATGGAAAGTATACAGGAGTACAAACACTGTTGTGGAGAGGTAAGAGGCTCCTGCTGCCACTACAGACGACGCCCAGAAACAATTGGGAGACCATTAAGACCCGGATACACGTCTTACAACACACACTCACTGCCCTGGAAGAGTGTCTGTTGCCTCACCCAAACTTAACTCATCGCTGGAGGAGAGATACACCCCGTGATCAAGCCTTTACTATCTCCAAACGCTGTAACTAAAAGTTATTGGTCACTGCACTAAACTGTTACGGTTCTTGTTGCTGCTGCCAAGTGCTAGTATATATGGTGTCATCACGAGAGAGAGAGAGAGAGAGAGAGAGAGAGAGAGAGAGAGAGAGAGAGAGAGAGAGAGAGAGAGAGAGAGAGAGAGAGAGAGAGAGATTCTACAAAATCCCAAGTAAACACGACAAGTTCTTCTTACGGGTGTACCTGGTTTGTCTACCTGTGTATGGTGGTTCTGTGGACGTAGATTTGTCTGTATAAGTATCGTGTACAAGGTTCTTACTAAGACTATAAGGTACAGAACTCTGCGACATACAGACGGCCAACAGACAAAAGCCACAATGAGTCTACACGAGGCCATTATCGATTAGGTCAAAGAAAATATTAATAACAAAAGAAGAATTTCCCCCAGGGTGAAGGAAGGTAACCGCCAGGAGCCGCCACCATTGACACTCTCAGCCAGTGATTCCCTCAGTCAGTGATCCCCTCAGCCAGTGATCCCCTCAGCTAGTGATCCCTCTGAGCCACCCGGGACACACTCATCCCCATAGGCTGATAACTCTGAGTAATTCATTCTTATCAATTCTATTTTCTCGTTTGGGAAAGAAAATTACCACAACAAAGAACATTTTGAGCTAGTATTTTTACCTATTGTCTATAATTTTCTTTTAGACAACTATTTTCTATTCTTTAATGTTCAACTTTTTCAGACTTAAGAGCTTCAACAGGAAGAAGTATACCTGTACCAGTGTCATGTCATGTAAAAAAAATGAGTAAACATAAAACAGTCTTGAATAGGGACAACTCGTCTTAGAAGTTCCTCAGATTAAGAAAAGTAAACAGATCTCACCAAACATCAGAGATGGAAACAGCACTGATTATTTTACCCAGAAGAGGTAAATAAATAGTTAAATAAATGTATATTGTACAAACTCTCGACTAACTGATTGATTACGAGTAACTCTCTCTGGCCTCGTAGCATGAGATCATTGAGGCAGAAGGTCCATTAAATAAATTACATTATTGATTCTAAACATTATACCTAACATGATGAAGCTATAATTATGCATGGTTCTCACTCTGGCAGCGTTAAGTGTAGCGCATCACAATTTCACAATGTTGTTATCTTTCCAAAGTTTCCTCAGGGAATGAATTTTTTGTACCTGAATGTTGACTAACATTTCCCTAACCAGAGCTGAAATGTCCCACTGCATTTGAATATACAGTGCACAAATTTGTATATTTCCTGTGAAAACGTGTGCGTAAATCCTACATGCCTGATGGCCAGTTAAACTTGGATAAACTGTACTTCTCATTTGAGTCAATATCGACTTGTCCAATGGTAGTTATTACTCCATTACAAGTGATGATGAACTGCCATCACCTGCCGTGTTATCACTTACACCTGGTGTTAATATTCGATACCATAACTATTCTTTATTAGCATCAGCTCACCTGGTCGTTTTTTACCATACACTATTATCCCAAGGAATTAAGTTTTAAAAATACATTGAGAGAGAGAGAGAGAGAGAGAGAGAGAGAGAGAGAGAGTCGCAGTACCAGAATGGATAATAAAAAGGACGACTTACTGCACGTGATCCCCTGTACACGCCCTCCTCAGCTACAACAAAGCACAATACCCCTTTCAAGCCCCCACACACACTACACTAGATAAATTACCCTACATATTATTAACTTAATAATAAAAAGCAAGACCCGTGTGTCAGATTATCACACATAGCACTAGCCTCTAAACGTGTACCTAAACACAATCATGATGCAAGTTTTATGTCACTGTAAACTAAAGTGAATAAATTTTGACATATAATTTAATCTCAACACCTGAAAGAGACAATAATGATCCAGTTATTAAGTAATCTTGCACTACTATGAAAGATCCGCCCACACGTTATTTACCCCCTCAATTGAAACCCAAGCTTGACTGATCTCTGTGTAAAGTTAATGACCTCAAGACGGCCCCGCCCACATTAAACTAATGGACCACTCATGCGCGGATACCTTGTTTATACACCAGATTGATTCAGACACACCAAATCTAACAAAGTGACAGAAACATCGCAGACAGATTTGAACATCTCTCTGTCTCTCAAAAATAAAATAAAATCTGGTAGTAAATTCCCTAATATGGCGGCGCGACCCACATAACAACCAATCTTAGCTTGTACGAACCAGGATGGGAGAAAAAGGTGTGCGGATAATAGTCGATATAGATCAACTGCACACTACCATAATACAACTTCCTGCAATTATCATCCAAGTCGTGTTGGATATCGTCGGGACATAAACGTTCTCTTGCCAATAAAACCAAGAAGAATTATTAATCTTTCATCTCATCTCAAAAAAAAACAACCATCAACACACGTCCTACATCAATGAAAATTCCATAACAAAGGTAACAACAGCACTACGTTAATGAAAATCCCTATAATAATATCAGAGCCCATCAAAACATAACTCACCTGATTACATTCCACCAGTCATTAAAACATAATTTACCTGATCACCTTCCAAAGAGAGACAATTAAACCGATTGGGGAATTACACACACACGGGAGGGAAGAGGAAGGGGAGGGAGGTAGGGAAGGAAGGAATGAGTGGGAGGGAGGGAGGGAGAAGGGCCCAACTTTATGGATAGAGAGACGAGAATACCAGGGAAGGGTGAAGGATGGAGGGGAAAAGGATAATGAAGGATAATGAAGATCGTAAATGGAGAATCATCTGGAGGAGGAAGGCATTGTGGGAAATAAGGCAGAGGGGAGAAGAAAGGGGGATGAGGAGAGAGGTAGGATAAGATTGAGAGTTAAGGAGGGAAAGAAGACGCAGAGGACAGGAATGAGAACAAATGAATAGAGGACAACGACGAAAAAGAGAGGGAGAAGGATGAAGGAGATATATTCCAAGAGTCGGGAGATAGAGAGAGAGATGGGCAAAAAGAGACGGAAATCACTGATGCGCTGGAGAATATTGCAACATGGCCCAGCAGAGAGGAGGGTGATAGAGTGGTGTTAGCAGCCACTGAGGGAGATGAAAAGACGCGTTTTATCAGTAAGGACAGAGACCCTCAACTTTTACACTGCTCGTAACACTCGCCTCATATCATTCCCCCTTTTCCTTCATTTTATTTTAATCTAAGATAATCACACAACTTGCTAGGGAAAATAACCTCACGAATAATACCGACACAAAACACGAGAAGAAATATAGCTTAAAACGATACAAATTGAAATATGTATAATGAGAAAATACATTACCAATCTAATAATGTTAACGAAAACTAAATAAATATGAAGGAAATATAAAAAAAATAGGTAAAAAGAACTATAGATAAATAAGTAATAGAAGAAGGAAGGTAAATCAATGAAGTGATGGACTCGACAAGTAAACAGTGTGTGTGTAGGTTGAGAGCCATCCATGTATAGCCGTAACCAGCCACCTGCCACTCCCTATCAACATGTCTAACTCCAACACTAATACCACCAGCCAGTCCTAAAGTACCCCCTTGTCCTCTAACTCCTCCAGCGCCATGTCATCTTGTAAGACTCTCCTACACTATATATTTAACACCTGGAAACTTTATAACTCTGTCCTTTCCAGTTCCTTTATAACGTCTTTGATTCACCTTTTAACAGTATTTTTTTTTTGTACGCTTTCTTCCTTGTAACGTCTCCTAATCATTGAACCTTCTATTATTCCAGGTTCTGCTAAGATTCCTGATTAGACACTAACTTAATTCCATTTTTTCTAAGATTCCAGATTCGAGACTAACTTCATTTCAGGTTCTGCTAAAATTCCAAATTCGTTACTGATTTCATTCCAGGCTCTGCAAAGATTCCAGTTCTATATATTACCTCCAATCCAGCCTCCCACACTAGAGATACCAAAGACACTCGCCTCCCTCAAGACTCAGATACTTCGTCCCTGTACTATAACCCTTCCTAACATTCAAGATTTTTTTTATACCCTTCAATCTAGCCTTCCCCCACCTACGGCCCTGAATAAACGCCACCTTCCTTCCCACCCTTCTGAAGGTACTGTACCAGCTCCTACAATTCCTTCATTTCCAGGCATCTTAAGATACCAAATATCCACAGACTCTTCCTTCCCGCCCCTCCAAGTATCCCAGATTTCCACACATCCTTCACTTCAGCCTCGTTTCATATTCCATATTCTAGGCTGTCTTCATTCCAGCCTCTCCTGAAGCCCTCAACTTTACTCATAGCGGCTCCTGACGAGAAATCCATCTCGACCCTTAACCTCGTTCACCCTCCTAACATACTGCAAACTCATATCCTCCTCACTCATATTTCACTACCTCCCCCTCCGGCAATCTTCGCCACACATGGGAACTCCACTTTTTACCTCCCCCAACATTTCTCAGCAGCCAGACGGGCGACCTGAGCCTAGATTCTAAAAGATTAGTACGTTAATTCTCACCCCCCCCCCCCTTCTCTTAACTGGGGATTAAGAGAAGGCATCTAGTTATGGTACAGCCTTAGTAAAATATCGATATCATTTTGGTTGGCTGAGCCCTGATCCAACTGGGTGCGGACGTTCACATTCTCTACACAACTTGGGACAGGAGACCGTAACTATATACGGCAGAGTCTTAGTGGCCTGTATATTATTATCAGTATTTGTGTTAGTTTTTTCTTAATAAACATTATGCATGAGCCTCAGTTTTAAGTCCTGTTGTCCACCGGCTTTGTGTGGCAGCTTATATGAGGTAGTTTGATGCCTCATCACTCCCCGCTGAAGAGAACTATTTAACGCGCGAAGGTTTGAGAATCCTGGCCTTACCCTCGCTCTCATTAACGAATTTCTCATATATCTCCACCTTAATCCTTTCTCTCCCACTAAATAAAGGTTTAAATAATTCGACAGAATTAGTAGCAAGGGGAACGGGAAAGTGTTCAAAATAATAGACGAGATATATTCAGATTAAACAGGGGAGAGAAGGTGGTGTTAGTGATGATTATAGCCAGACAAGACCCTGAAACACCATAATGACATCCACACCAAACAAGAGGAGAGAGTCACTACATCCCTCCACTGCGGTAATGATATAAGAGTACACCTTTATATCAGAAGGCACCTCTTTACCATCAGGTTAATTTTCATACACGGTTTCATAAAGGTACATGGGGCGGGTTTTGAGTAAATGCTCCCGAGAAGAAAAAAAAACACTTACAGGAAGAGATAGACAGCCAGACACACAGAGGACGTACCTCTATACTCCTCCATCACACTTTATAACAGTGCAGATACAGTGCGCGTATAGGTACACGTACAATACAGATACAGCACACTAAATGACAAGGCACAGTGGTCGACTCATGCTTCGCGACCCTTGGGGAAAGAGGAGAGATCTGTGTCCACTCGGCCGCCATACGCCAGGAATTAATATTCAATTTCTATAATAAACTATGGAAGAAATATTGTACGACAGAATACAGTATTACCGAGCCATTAAGTAGGATTTATTTTTATAATAAATCACAGCGGGTATACAGGATTACAGTAGTATCCTACACATTCAATTAACCCGTCTACCAACCGTATGCAATAAAGTACTGTAATACACCCACATAAAATAGTATTATACCCACAAGACCAGTATTCAGCCTAAGTAGTTCCTGTCACACTGCTTTAAAGCACGGAACACCGACGCGCTCTGCTACTCTTGTTACCCCGTCAACACATTATCAAGGCACTTGGCCCTGCCCAGCCCGCCCCGCCCCGGCCCGGCCTGCCCCGCCCCGCTCCTAAGTGGATTGTCACGATGCACTCAGAACTTTTCCTCTACAAGTTATTATAAAATCAGATTTTGCCTTAGCAACTAACTTACTAAGGAAAAACTTTCCTCCCGTTATTTTTATGTGTATGCTCTCAACCTTTGCTTTTAAGAATCGACTTCAACAGTGGCAACTTATTTGAATATTAAGCAGGATTCGGTCTGTACGGTCTGAGAATGATAAGCAAGTGACGATGACCTTGTACAAGTTCTAAGAAATTCATTGAGGGGAATAGACAATAGTAAAACAGTGGCAAGACTGTCCTAAACGCTGTAAGAAAATTACGAAAACGAGAAAACCCGCAACATTTCGTGAAACCTAAAAACTAGCAAAAATATATGACAGCCCGCAAAAACGGATGAAAACTCTAACACCAAAGAGAACAACACAAAAACACACGATAACACAAGCAAAGGCACGAAAACACGTAATAATACAGGAAACAAAATATATACTGTACACCGTAGTAGCTAAAGCAACTATCTGTGCAGGTGGGGGTCGATATGCTCGGAAATTTTGCGTGTGACTAGTGACAGTCCTCATATACCAAAATTTATCGTCCATAGTCTCATATTGTTTCCCACAAAGTATGCACAGATAGTTGTTTTAGCTACTGTACCTGACTTAACCACTGCAACACTATAATGACTACGAACTAAACACAAACATTATTTCTTCATCACACGCCAGAAAGAGACAACAATAATCCTCAAAATCTAAATTTACGCTTTTAAATTTAACTGTCTGCCTTAAAAACTAATCTAGTATGTACGTACGTATGTATGTATGTATGTATGTACAGGTATGTATGTATGTATTTCTTTGTGTGTGTATGTGCGTATCTATACTGTATATATTAATCCCTACACTTTGGGGGGGGGGGGGGGTAATATTCTTTTCCTAACTTTAAATTCTTTACGTTAAACACTACGGACATCGATCCAGAGAGCTGTTAATCCTGGAGCCAGAGAGAGATTAACCGGATGATCCTTTTAAATGGGTAGCAGTCAAAGGCTCCCCTGTAGTCCTGTTCTACCCTGTAACCTGCTCTACCCTGTAACCTGCTCTACCCTGTAACCTGTTCTACCCTGTAACCTGCTCTACCCTGTAACCTGCTCTACCCTATAACCTGTTCTACCCTGTAACCTGTTCTACCCTGTAACCTGCTCTACCCTGTAACCTGCTCTACCCTGTAACCTGTTCTACCCTGTAACCTGTTCTACCCTGTAACCTGCTCTACCCTATAACCTGTTCTACCCTGTAACCTGTTCTACCCTGTAACCTGCTCTACCCTGTAACCTGCTCTACCCTGTAACCTGTTCTACCCTGTAACCTGTTCTACCCTGTAACCTGCTCTACCCTATAACCTGCTCTACCCTGTAACCTGTTCTACCCTGTAACCTGCTCTACCCTGTAACCTGCTCTACCCTGTAACCTGTTCTACCCTGTAACCTGTTCTACCCTGTAACCTGCTCTACCCTATAACCTGCTCTACCCTATAACCTGTTCTACCCTGTAACCTGTTCTACCCTATAACCTGCTCTACCCTGTAACCTGTTCTACCCTGTAACCTGTTCTACCCTGTAACCTGCTCTACCCTATAACCTGCTCTACCCTGTAACCTGCTCTACCTTATAACCTTCTCTACTATGTAACCGATTATACCCTGTAACCTGTCTTCCACTGTAACCTGCCCTCCCTCGTAAACTGCCTTTCACTGTAACCTGTCCTATACAACCTGCCTGACACACAAGGGACGCACGTCTGGCAGTGAGGTAATCTGACCCTTACCATATTACCATACAAACAGCGCCAGTACGAGCAATCATCGGCGTCTGGCGTTCCCTTCCATCCCACAACGACTCGTTTTTAGAAGTTACGCCAGGCAAACATTCGCCAGGCCTCTGCCTTCAGCAGCAAGGTTAATTTTTTTTTCAAAGGTCACGTGTTTTGGCGTTGAGTGAATGCTTGGAATCCGTAATAACGTAATTACTGTACTGCTACTACTACTACTACTACTACTACTACTACTACTACTAATAATAATAATAATAATAATAATAATAATAATAATAATAATAATAACAGCGACAAAAATTATTAATAAAAAATAAATTAATAATAATAATAATAAGGCTGCGTCCACATCCACAAGAGGAGCCACAGTAACTCAAAACTCATTTAACACACACTAATAACTCCTTACCTAGCTAAGGACTTCCTGGAGCACACACACACACACACACACACACACACACACACACACACGTGAACAAGAGCACCCCATCACTGCGTTTTTCTAATCCGGCCCTTATGAGAATTTTCCTATCAACATATTGGTTAAAGACAGTTAAATTTTGCCCCTTCTCAGCACTGATAACCTATATATTTCAATCTAGTAAACACCTGCTCTCTTACACATCGTACAGGACGACACACACCTAATACAAATGGTAATAAACTTAGACGTATTACAAGGTCAGTGACACGGTGACTGGACCCCCACAGTCTGTTTCTCTCATGCTCTATGATGCCACACTTGATACGAAAGACAAACACGGTCACCAGTGGGAGGGGGAGATTATGTTACTAGATTGAAAATGTGTTGTTGTCGTCCCCCCCCTTACACACACACACACACACACACACACACACACACACACACACACGTATAAAACAATCACCAATTTCTTCATATCTTGCCCTACCTTTCACCTCATCAGTGTACCTGTGTGTCATCCCTCAGTTGGTCAGTGTGACTTTTCTACCTCTCAGGTGATCAGTATATGTCCTCCTCACCCACCTACAGTACCACAACCATCTACAACATAATGACACCATAACCTTACTCTGACACACCCACAATTATCTAAATAAATCTCTTCTCTGCCAATAATCTAGTACAATAAACAAGGGGGAAATAATAAAAAAAAAATATGAAGTTAAAATAATATAAAACCTAAAAAAATTTATTATCAAAACATTACTATATAAATCCAGCGAGTAAAGTGGTTAATATACGTAAACAGGCTAGAGTACAGTACGGTGTTCATTCACAAGCTACACTAACGTCTACTTTAATCTAACGTAACATAACCTAACGTCTACTTTAAGAGCTTACTGATTTTTTTCATTTATAAATACAAAAATACATATTCTACAGTTTAGAGTAATTGCACCTATCACTTAAGAGTAAATACATTGTACATTTTCAATTCCTAAAAAATAAAAAAATAAAAAAAATAAATGAAATTAAACGATAATTTCCAGGCATGTCGTAAAACTCGTAACATCACGATCGCGTCACCCTGAACACGGATGACCTACACTGCTTCAAGACCTTAGGAGTAGGGGGGGGGGGGGGGAAAGTGACAATGGCCTCCCCTAAGCCCTGAAGGAGGACTTACTCGAGTGTTACTTGTCTATCCTCCTACTCATAATGTCCTTCATAATTTCCAGCAGTTGTGAGATTCTGTGGCCGATGCTTAAAGCTAAATACATCAAGACTACAACACCTTCCTTACTTTACAGCTAAATGAGAAGCGCTCCAACTTTAAATAAGAAAGCGTGTGTATACAAGTAATTTATTCCTACTTAAAATAAGGAAACAAGTGTACATGTCGCTCCTACTTATACTGAGGAAACAGGTGTACATGTCGACTTCTACTTATAATGAGGAAACAGGTGTACATGTCGACTCCTATATTATAATGCAGAAACAGGTGTACATGTCGACTCCTACATTATAATGAGGAAACTGGTGTACATGTCGACTCTTACATTATAATGAGGAAACAGGTGTACATGTCGACTCTTACATTATAATGAGGAAACAGGTGTACATGTCGACTCCTACATTACAATGAGGAAACTGGTGTACATGTCGACTCTTACATTATAATGAGGAAACTGGTGTACATGTCGACTCCTACATTATAATGAGGAAACAGGTGCACATGTCGACTCCTAAATTATAATGAGGAAACAGGTGTACATGTCGACTTCTACCGGTACTTATAATGAGAAAACGGGTGTACATTTTGACTCCTACTTAAAATGAGGAAACAGGTGTACATGTTACTTTATAATGAGGAAACAGGTGTACATGTTACTTATAATGAGGAAACAGGTTTACATGTCGACTCCTACATTATACACGAATAAGGTGGGAACCAACACACACACACACACACGCACCTCCCCTCACCTCACTGATTCATTAGCGAACTTGTCATTATACGGCTGAGGTGTTCAGAAGGTGCAGTAGTGTGGGCTGGCTATTAACCCTGGCACCGACCTGGGTGAAGAGGGATGGCAGAGTAGGGGTGAGGAGGTAGGGAGTGGGACAACGAGTGAGGGAAATTGGGGGAGAGAGGGTGAATAGGTGTGAGGAATTGGGGAGAGGGTGAATGGGTGAGGGGAATTGGGGGAGAGGGTGAATTGGTGAGGTGAATTAGGGGAGAGGGGAATTAGGGGAGAGGGGAATAGGATGGGAGAATTGGGAGTGTGGTTGAAAGGAGAAGGGAGGGGGGAGGTGGGGTGAGTGAAAAGGGTATGACTGGGGGGGAGTTATGGAGAGGGAGTAGTAAGGAGTTAGATGGGGATGATAGATGACGCGAATAAGTAAGAAAAAAATATACAAAACAGAGAAAAGTACAATAGGAAGGACAAATAAACGGGGAAGAGGTAGAATACAAGATAAACAAAATTAGAGAAAGACAGAAGACAAGGAGAGAGAAGGTGCGAGGAGGAGGAGGAGGAGGAGGAGGAGGAAGCACAAGGAGACACGCAGCAACACACAAAGATAAACATAGATGAGAGGAAAGAGGTGATGGAGAGCGGAAGAGGAGGACGGCACTAATGGGAGAGGATGAGTGATGTAAGAGGGACAAATAAACAGGGCAAGAGAGAGAGAGAGAGAGAGAGAGAGAGAGAGAGAGAGAGAGAGAGAGAGAGAGAGAGAGAGAGAGAGAGAGAGAGAGAGAGAGAGAGAGAGAGAGAGAGAGAGAGAGCATCACATTACTCCATGTGAGGAGAACTTTGCCCCGATAATAACCAATTTCCACACAGTAATACACAGCTTAAAGGGTTAAAACAAAAAATTTCCCCCAATGGGCCATTTTATGCGTCATAACCCGATTCATTTAAAATTTTTCCTCCATATCGAATACAATTTGCGTTCAACAACAACAGCGTCGATGGCTCTCTGTTCCACTCGTTTGTTGAGTCCGGGAGGGAAAAGGTGGATGTGTCATACACCGACATTTAGTGGAACGAGTCTACGGCATTATATACAGTATATATTGGGATTTGCTCTTTTGTTTATATGTGTGAGTACAGGGGGTGCACATACATACATACATACATGCACATATACCCACATGCACGCGTGGTTATCATCTCCGCTGCTGGGGGTTGGGTCTTCAAATGCCAAGCTTAACAAGGGTCTGGCAGCCCACACGGGAATGAATGTCGCCATTAGTGATTTTGAAAGTAGAAGCTCTGGCAATCGGATCAAGTTTTCTGTACTTATGTATATGACTATAACGTATTTATGCAATTACGTCGCTATGCATGTATTTATGGCGACCTTTGGTGTACTGGTCAGCATGCTCACCTCGCAAGATTGTGGACCCGGGCCAGATCCCCAGTCAGGGTAAGTTTGCCTCTGTCTCCCCGACTATAATTGGGGACCGGGATGTTAATCGACTTGGGGATCGTGTTCCGTAGGGTAAAGGTTAGCCAGTGCAGTTGGTGAGTTGTACAGTCTTCTAGGATTATTCCTTAACATTGGATCATACATCTCGCTAACTTAGCATATGGTTGTTGGCGATATTTTCTACTCCTTAAACAAATTCACGCCAAGGTGGCCCTTGGGTCGCCCAGCCTCGAACACAAGGGGCAACCTTTTTGTATGTATGTATGTATGTATGTATGTATGTACACACCGTAATAGTATATTTACAACTGGGTATGATGAATATCAGAATGGGCATTATAACTTTTGTCTTATCGGAAGGGTTAGTATTTCTGATTGATGGCAAAGTGCAAGTCTTAGTAACGTCGTAATAATATTTGTAGCTCCTCTTTATGTTCCCTCTGGAATGAAACAAATAAGTTATATTATAACTTCTTGAAACCAAGACACCATAGTTTGTTTTGTTTTATACACATTTAGAAACATCCAACTCAGGAGATATGTTGCCATATGCATATAGCAGATGAAAAGAAGCGTGGCTGCTACAAAGTAGTTGACATACTGTATGTTACGTTTTTATTTGTTTAACTGTAATGCCGACTCATAAACTCTTTCTATTAATAAAATAAACAAAAATTTAAAGCTGTTACAATCATAAGAATCATGTTTTGAAACATATGATGAGCTCCATTGCCAAAGGTGCCAACTCCACCTTTAAGAATCGACAAACCTCAGCTGTGTTTATCTGTTTGAAACTTCGACTTTTGCTGATTACAAAGAGTTGTGTTTGTTTTTTCGAAATTATTTGCACACATGGAACACCATCCCAGTTGATAATGGACATTCCTGTCACGTTCACGGTACTACTGTAGTCACTATGGAATCTTAAATGCACTGTCTGGAAACTTTATATGCACAACATTATCATCTACTCTATGAAATGTTCCGTTCATTTCGTTTATTTACGTTTTCCGCCATGCCACTCATCACCACGAAACATCATCTGCCATTGTTCCATAAATTAATAACATCATAATAATGTTTGTTGTTTTATAACACGAGAAAAAGTCAAACTAAAATTATAGTAATTATATTTCTATACAAATGGGGATACACTCTACCCCTGCAGTTCTCTCTACGACCATGTACTTCCCAGGACAAACAATGATGAACTTGCTCAACCTTTCGCGAAGGCGTGAATCAAATATATCTTTCGCGACTCCCGATATCTGTAACTCACAACTCGGCGTAACAATTATAACCCGACTAATTAGCTTGATCAAGGCGAGAGCTGTAGGGGTAAGGAGAGCTCCCTTAACAATATCAAGGTCGAGGTCGATCTCTCTCTCTCTCTCTCTCTCAAACACACACAAGCCAAAATACCCGGCATAATGTTATTAATCAAGAATATTTCAGATCTAGTTATTCCTGAAGTTGTCTTTCAAATAACCAATATTCTCCCAGCGAGGTTTCTGATACTTGAAGGTAACAAGATGAAGTCTCGGCCGTCTAATTTTGATAACTTTGACTATGTTTGTGACGGACTGTTCTTAAGAGCTCTCCTACTCTTCCCTGGGATTCATTTTGCATCTTTTCCTTCTCCTCCTCCTCTTTCTCCTGTGTTTTTCATTCATTGTGTGTGTGTGTGTGTGTGTGTGTGTGTGTGTGTGTGTGTGTGTTTGTGTGTGTTGATCAGTGAAAATAGTAAGCATTCGTGTTGTATTTTCCATCACAGAAATCATACAAGCTTTAGTAGTTGACATACACACAGTACTAAGCCAGTCAGTCGAGAGTGTATAGGGCAACATACACACACACTGATGTCCAGGTATAATGTATATGTCGTGTGTATTAGTACAGCCAATAAGCTTACCTCAATAATTCCCATACTAAAGAAGATGATCCGACTGGATTTATAATCTCCGACAATAGCTTGGCACCCCCCCCCCCCTTGGCCATGGTAGGGTCAACCTTTTGGAAGTATAAAGTGCTCTATACACACCAAAATATCACTATCATAACCCCACATTACAATACAATATGTCCCTCTGTAATTCTACTATTCAGCAATTAAAACTTTTATACCCAGGTGGGATATAACAATGCTAAAATAATGTGTCTATCAACAAATGAATAAAATAAATAAATAATTAAATAAATAAATAAATAAATAAAATAAATAAATGGGGGATATCAGACCATTGTAATTTAGTCTATCTGTCTATATATTATCTATCTATCATATTCCTCCTCGCTCTCTGTATCGCGGGAAACACAGAGGGGGGGGGGGGGAGAATGGTAAGAAAAAACGATGAAACAATGTTGGAATAAGAGAGTACTAGAACACACACACACACACACACACACACACACACAATAAAGGTACATATGTGGTGTATATGTCATCACTAGTAAAGAAAAAATTGCTTTTCGCTACCAGGAAGAGAAATCGGAGAAGAGGAAGCGAGGCGGGCGGGGCTAGGATCGATGGAGAGAGAGAGAGAGAGAGAGAGAGAGAGAGAGAGAGAGAGAGAGAGAGAGAGAGAGAGAGAGAGAGAGTTATTATGTAAGGGATGTTAGTTAAGTATTAATCCGCAGTACAGGGGAAGGAACCTATGCACAAGTGAGGTCTCCGCCCACACCACAAGAGTACTCGACTTTTGAACGGATTCAAGTCAACAGGTCCAGGCCTAATTAACATGGACCTTATTAGAATAAGCTCCCAGGGGACGGGGTCTGGTCTGGTCTGGGCCCATTAACGACTGAGACCCATTTGAGCAGCCACAAGAAAAGGGACCCGGAAGACCTAGCACGGAAGGCGGTCACCGTGCCAGATGTTCCGACTTACTAAAATATTCACAAGGTTCTCAGGGGAAAGTTTAAATTTGCTGTGTCTGATGATAACTATGTTCACAAACCTTTTATCTTTCTTCTTATCAAACTTTAAGTTAATTAAAGTCAATATGAAAGTTTTCACATTCAAATACGGTTAATTACTATGTCACGAGGAAAAAAATCCAAAGTCATGAATGAATTACCAAGTTACGAGAAATTATACTACAGCTTTTAAGCATCTGTGATGATGATTCTGTCTCCCTATTTCTCAGATTCGCAGACAAAGTTTTTTCTCGTAAATGAAAATATGAAATTACTTATACCTGGTTCGCCAGCCCCCAGGACGAAAAGGAAGCGATCAAAATGGCGTCGAAACGATATTGAGACTCGAGGCTGAACTTTAGAAAGTCGATAATAATAATTTCACTTCTTCAGAAACAATATAAAATACACACAAAGATTAATTTCAGGATATGGAAAATCTGTAGCTGGTCATTTTTCATTTTTGGATTTCACAAGGCATATGATGTAACAAAAAAGGTAAATAATACTTAAATATGCAGCATGAATTGTCAGTGTTAAGCTGTAGGGAGATAAACGAGGGATACCAGCATTTCACCTTTCATGACCACGACAAAACTATCCCAGTATATGACAATGATTTATAGAAACATTAAATAAATAAATAAATAAATAAATAAAATAAATAAAAAGAAACTCCGTGTAAGAAATAGTGTTACTCTGCCAGTCTTGTGTGGGATGGATCAAGGGGGCACGGAAACATCAAAGGAAGGAAGGAACAATAGGGAGACTGACGGTAAGGAAGGGAAAGACGTGGCAGTATGGCAGGGAAAGACGCGACAGAATAGGCCTAAACAAGTACCTCCCTCCCTACCCCCCGCATCCTTGTTCATATGGTCAACCACAAGCTTAACGAGTAATATATCAGTAATTAAATAGGTAAATGACTTGATAACCTGTAGACAATATTTATGACAGGTGAAGTATCGACTGGGAGACTGTCGTGTACCAACCACTTGAGGTAAAATACGAGAATATTTTACACTCCTCGTATTGATTCATTCAAATACAGACTCCAAGACCAGAGTTAAGGACGAGGTAGTGTGAGGGAGGGAGAGTTAAGGACGAGGTAGTGTGAGGGAGGGGAGGAGTTAAGGACGAGGTAGTGTGAGGGAGGGGAGGAGTTAAGGACGAGGTAGTGTGAGGGAGGGGAGGAGTTAAGGACGAGGTAGTGTGAGGGAGGGGGGAGTTAAGGACGAGGTAGTGTGAGGGAGGGGGGAGTTAAGGACGAGGTAGTGTGAGGGAGGGGAGGAGTTAAGGACGAGGTAGTGTGAGGGAGGGGGGAGTTAAGGACGAGGTAGTGTGAGGGAGGGGAGGAGTTAAGGACGAGGTAGTGTGAGGGAGGGGGGAGTTAAGGACGAGGTAGTGTGAGGGAGGGGAGGAGTTAAGGACGAGGTAGTGTGAGGGAGGGGAGGAGTTAAGGACGAGGTAGTGTGAGGGAGGGGGGAGTTAAGGACGAGGTAGTGTGAGGGAGGGGGAGTTAAGGACGAGGTAGTGTGAGAGAGGGGAGGAGTTAAGGACGAGGTAGTGTGAGGGAGGGGAGGAGTTAAGGACGAGGTAGTGTGAGGGAGGGGAGGAGTTAAGGACGAGGTAGTGTGAGGGAGGGGAGGAGTTAAGGACGAGGTAGTGTGGGGGAGGGGGGAGTTAAGGACGGGGTAGTGTGAGGGAGGGGAGGAGTTAAGGACGAGGTAGTGTGAGGGAGGGGAGGAGTTAAGGACGAGGTAGTGTGAGGGAGGGGAGGAGTTAAGGACGAGGTAGTGTGAGGGAGGGGGGAGTTAAGGACGAGGTAGTGTGAGGGAGGGGGGAGTTAAGGACGAGGTAGTGTGGGGGAGGGGGGAGTTAAGGACGAGGTAGTGTGGGGGAGGGGGGAGTTAAGGACGTGGTAGTGTGGGGGAGGGGGGAGTTAAGGACGTGGTAGTGTGAGGGGAAGTGAATCTCCTCTGACAGCTCGTGTTTTGGTCGTCTTCACTTTCCTTCCTTTGATCAATACTAAACGCCATCTCTCTTTATGGTCCCCTATGTATATTTTTTCAACGCCTTCATAACACAAACAGGGAAAAGTTATCACGATGTCTAAAGATAATGATCACAGTTTGACAGTCATTTCCTAGATGAGGTGAACGATTTCCTATTAATAATAACAATAATAATACTAAAAATACAATTACGTAAACACTAAACAATTACTCACCACAATATCTGTATAAAAATCCTAAACATATCGGTTCTTTCCCGACTTCTCCCTCCCCCCTATCTTTAATAAATTTCAGGATCTATTTCCAACCGGGAACAATACACCACAAATTAATTTTTCTATTTTTCCAGGTAGCGTAGGAACCCCCGTCTACCGCGATAACAACGAAGCCACTCTTGTAATAAAACACCTCCGGCAACATCACATTACATCAACTGCCTAAAACAACAATCAACCTAAATTGGGGTAACATTCAAGACGTAAAGCCTGAGCGTACACACATGATCTGCTGGAACTGGTAAATGGAGAAGATGGTGAAGCGAAATTGTTATAACAAAAGGTGTATCATGACAACTACTCACTGGAACGCACACGCCGCCATAGGTCTGTTATCTGGATGGGACCACGTCTAAATTTTCACTAAAAAAAAACATTTCTAATTGGAGCGAAACTCGAGTGTAATGTACGAGCTTAACCCAGAGAAAAGAACAATTAGTACAAGAGAATAAAGACGTGCCATTATTGGGCGTCTTAGTAAGGTTGGTCCCCACGGCATCCTTTGCCTCTAACGTCTTTATAGGTGTATTACATTTAAACTCGTTATTAATTTTTTGGGTGATAAAAGTGAAGAATGTTTCTCAATAAATAAATAAAATATATAAATAAATGAAATAAATAAATAAAAATATAAACTTTACCAAATTCCCGATAATAATAATAATAATAATAATAATAATAATAATAATAATAATAATAATAATAATAACTTCAGAGGAGTCAAACACAGGGTACCTTCAATTGCATCTAAAACAGACTTCATCTTCTTAATCTCCCATTCTATTACGAAGAGCTGAAAAAAAAAGGCTATCCAATTTACAGAGAGATTAGAATCATAAAATAAAGTACACATCTATTAAGGAGTACAAGAACAACAACTATTCTCGACAATACATTATAGGTCCCTTAATTTCCTGCCTTTAATAATGACGGTCACAGGAAAAATGACCATCCAATTTACAGAAAGATTTAGATCATAAAAGATGTGGGAGGTAGCAGGAGCCTCCAGTACCGACCCAGATATAATTCCGGTTCAAATAATAGTTATAGATAAAAGAAAACGCGAATCCAATTTACAGAGACACGATCATATAAAACACAAAGGTTCTTTCTCTTATGTACAGGATGTTATAATACTGTCTGAAATACAAGGTACTATATTTTTTACTTGTTTAACTATCTAAAGACTGTGGTTTAATAAGATGATATAAAACACCTAGGTTCATGGTTTAAACCTAAGAGGACGGTGGTTTACGAGGATGATGATATAATACCTTTAGGATCATGGTTTAACTACTTAAAGATGATGGTTTAACTCTGTGAGAAAGAGAACTTAATAGGTTAACGACGATACAATGCCTTAAAGATGATGGTTTCATTACTGTAAGGATGATGCCTTTACCATTTTAAGACGATGAATTCAAACATCATCCTCAAAGGGTTAAAACACAACATAACACAAACACAACACAACACAACATAACACAACATAACACAAACACAACACAACATAACACAAACACAACATAACACGTAGCTAAAACAAATGCATTTTTATATATTCCAGATTCCTCAAACATCCTCGCTATTTTTCCCTTCTTTCCTGAATATAAAAGAACACACACACACACACACACACACACACACACCTCCCTCCACTATACACACACACCATCCATCTCCCTTAATTGAATGGGATTGATTAGCTGGCCACTATAGACACCAATATACTGTAGTCTAGGACAATAACACCATACAATCTACCATCAACCATGAGATACCATAACACTCAGCACCATCATGTAACTGTACCAACCATTATCACAACACCATTAAGCCACTAAGCTAAAATATAACACACCATCATATATCCCAGCACCATTACGCCAGCATCCATCTCAGCACCATTAAAAATCCACCCCATCACCATTTACCCAGCATCATTAAGCTAGCACACATCCCAGCAACATTAATCCACAATTTATCCCAGCACCATTAAGTAACCACACATCCCAGCACCATTAAGCCAGCACCAAGTCACCGTAACCAGTGATTCAGAGCACCAGACCACGACCTCAGTATTCACCCTCAGAGATCCTTAATATCCCAGCCTGGCTATTCAACCTCTTCACGTAACTCTCCTCGCTCTCTCTCCCACCCTTCCTCCATCCTACCTTTTCACCCACCCAGGCACCCTCCCTTCCACCAACCTTCTTTCCCTCCAACCCTCTCTCCCCCGGCCATCTGGACCCGTATATTGTACACACAGACTGAGGTTTCTTTACATACAAAAGTGTTGACTGTATCCCTCAAAAGAAATTGGTACCGTATTTTATAGAGAGGACGGAGGTCATTTTGATTAGTTTTTTTGGAGAAGGTTTTAGGCTTTTTCTTAAATATTAATACTGTCGTTATACCATTTGTTATTTTATGAACACTGGCGGGTATCTGAGTACTGATACCCATGTTGTTAAAATGTTATGATGATTTTTAAGTGTTACCGTACACTTTTAATAACTTAAGCTGTGTATTGTGGTTCTCAAGGATTCTTACTGTAATATATATATATATATATATATATATGCTTATGTTTTCATGTCGTAATGCATAATTTAAATGGCGTGGCAACCCCGTGTTAGCCAAAGCCCGTCTAAGTTTCTAAATGTCATTACCATTAAAAATATACAAATTGATAACTGATGGCACGGTTTCAAGTGGGGGGCAATTAATTTCTCAAAGATTGAAAATTGCCAATTTTATCAGAAGGTCTATTCAACCAGGAAGCAATTAAATTTGTGTTCATCTCCACCGACCACCTGAAGCATCATCTTGGCCTTCATAAAAAATCCGGTTTCTGAAGAAGTGAAGACATGATAGTTCCGCCCTCCCCACCAAGACCCTCCTACCCCAAGTAAAGCCCCCCTCACAAGGACTCCCACCAAAACCCACCAAAACCCCCTTCCAAACCAAGACATCCTCCCTCCACCACCAGTGCATCTCCTCCCCACCAAAACCTCCTCCATTTCACTTTCTAGACGATTCGCAATAATAAACATATCAGGATACGGACAAACAACTGACTATACAATACTGAATATTAAAGGAGCAAATAATTTGTTTTAAACCTGATTGAGATATTATGCATGGATGGTAAAATACACAGAAACATATAAAACAAAAAACTTCCTCTTATTACACACACACACACACACACACACACAAATCAGTATTATTTCCCTAAACGGATATCGTTTATTTCTGTGTGTTGTAATGTTTCCTCTTCATTGTTCATGGCATTTGTTTATGTATGTTTGGCTAATTGTTTTAATTAAGCCTTGCAGTGTTGCAGGGTTTTTTGTTGATGGCATCATTGTTAATTGAACTCGTTAGTAATAGGAAATTGGAATATCTCCATTACATACATGCAATTTTTTTTGTCTTCACCGAACGGTCAAATAGAGAAATCAGGACCCCTTTGTTCGTAAATATCGACGCTACTTTGCATGGACAATGAATCACTGATTGCATGAAAGGTGATATTCCCTAACCATGTTTTTAATCACAGGCATAATTGGGCGGTGGATTATATATATATATATATATATATATATATATATATATATATATATATATATATATATATATATATATATATATATATATATATATATATATATATATATATACGCGCGTGTGTGTGTGTGTGTGTATTTTAGGTATAGGGAATGTATTGATATTTTGACGTCACTGTCAAGGTAGGTGAATTAATTTGTCTGGGGGAAGGGGTGTTTTGTATGTGGAGGAGGGGATGTTTTGTCTCTGGGGAGTGATGCGGTGCTCTGTGTGTGTGTGTATTTTAGTTACTGAAACTTTTGTTCCTAAAAGGTACATTTTGACCACTATCACCAAAACAGCCACCACTATCACCAAAACAACCACCATCACCACTGAAATAACCACCAAAACAACCCCCCCCCCCCCCACACTAAAGTAACGACGTGGTCTCCTCCTAGGATAATCACCAGCCTCAAGATCAGCTGATCAAGGGCAGTTAGAAAGCTAATTACCCCTCGCAGCGCCACCCAACCACCAGTCATTAGAAGGGTAATCAGCAGCAGGAGCCAAGCTGATTAAGACCCACCATTAAAGGTAATAAGGGTTTGGCTAAGTTGACCACATTCCCTTCCAGTTGTCATAATACCTAATTTACCCATAACCATTACCCACAATATACTTATTTTCCACAGCTAATTATTTACCTAACATATACAGTTTACATTAACCTAACGCAGAGCCACAGCTTATCACTACCCTAACATCTAAAATATACAACTTAGCCACACCCAGATATTCGCACTTTACCCATAAAATAAAACATATATAATCTGCGGCAGTCGAATGAATACGGTGCTCGCTCCTGTCCTAAGGGGTAGCTGGTCCAATCTCGGGGTACTCAGTTCACCCAGCTGTAAGTGGGTATTTAGCTTAACAGTTTACAGTGGAGGAAGTAAAGGTGGTGACTGAAGTGACCATCACACTGCCTCCATCACACTGCCCCTAACGCCCTGTCATGCCTATGAAAACATTTTTTTTTACTTTCATCTAAAAACCTGATTCAAAATATAAATATATATCATGGTAGTGATAAAGGTTAACACAATGATGCATACAAGGTTTAAATTCAAGTTAATTTAGAGAGTAAATATTCAGAAGTGCCTTTTGCATTTCACAAAACTTTTTGGGATGAGCGCCTCAACTTGTTTAGGAATTAGCTGGGTCGTTTAACAGGGAAAGTATTTAGTGAACGAGTGTGTGACGTGGATGACAAACCAGACAAAACAACCCTCTTTATAAAAACCTTCACTTACTCATAGTTGAAGCACCATAAAGGGTTTTGTCAATATAGTATAGAGGAGAGTTACTGGGTGTGTTGTCTGAAGGCTGTATTGTGTTACCGGGTGTGAGGTATTGATGATATAGTGTATAAAGGTAAAGGTAAAATATTGTCATTGTCATGTTTTAATATAGTGTGCAGTGGTAAAATATTGTTACTGAGTGCCAGGTATTGTAATAACAGTGTTAGTGAAATACCATTATCAAGGAATATGGTTTAGATACCGTCATTGGGCATATATTATGGTTCAAACATTGTTATTAAAAGGAAATAATTGTTTACACTCTGTTCGTCATTGTTAAATATTGTATGTGTATATGTTTGTTTGGAATACACATAAACACCCCTGATCCACCAACACACAGGAAGGAATCATACAATAATACCAATACGTAAGCTTAAATGTTTCCGTGAGGACTAACACACCCAGCCGGTACAGAACGGTCCAAACCAAGCTTGGCAAACACGCTGAACGTATGAGAGGGAGAGAGAATATCTTCCTGGACTCCATCATAACGTGGTAAGGGAGATGTATTTTGACAACACCGGGGATGATAACACAATAATAGATTAAATGGGCTTTTCAAATGCTGTTCGTCCACCTCATCACATAATACACTGAACTAAGTCCAAATTTTCAAAAAATCGCACTCAGAATATTCCTTGTAACTAAAGCTGTAAGAATACAAGTGACAGGCCGGCTACGGTAAAGAAATTTAATTAAATGCGTTACTTAACATTAGTTCTGAGAAAAAGGTTAACCTACCTGATCTAAATGAATCTGGAACCAAATCTACAATAATAAAAACCTCACTTGAGCAAAATAACAATGTAGTAGAGGTCGTAATGTACGACTGGACTTCAAAGTCTAGTAATAAACTGAACATAAAAGTCAAAACAAAGAGTGCATGAAGAAATACATGTTGCATGAGAGTGAGAGTGGCAGGCAAGGGGTGGCGCACACTACACTACAGTACAGTGGCAGGGTCACTCTGTGTTTGTTATTCATGCCTAGTGCTGGCCAGGCATCACTCATACGTTTGTTCAACACACACAACCACTTTTGCTGAACACACACACACACACACACACACACACATTTTTGTTGCCTAAACACTTTTGCCCCCCCCCCACACACACACAGACACACACACACACACATCCTTGACCACCGAAGGGTCAAGACGTACCTGGCGCTCCTCTCGGAGCAGCCAGGTCAACTGTTAAGTTGGCCCATACCAACTCCCTCCCCTGAACCCTCCTCCCCACCGGAATATCAACAAGTTCTCGCCAGAAGTTACAATTTCATTTAGGAAAGGAATGGAACCAGTGTTAAACAGAGGTGAACAGTGCTTAAGTCAGTGAGAACAACTCAACAGTAACAGTCGTACACAGTGAGGTCCCAGGTGCCCAGTGATAACGGCCCGTGATAACCAGCGATGTGTTAATCCGTCTACGATAGGAAGGCCTGGGACCAAACCTCACTCATATAGCACCATCTGTGAGGGAATTACTACACCACATGTCCCTCATAACACCATATGTGAGGGAATTACTACACCACGTCAAGTCCCTCATCACACCATCTGTGAGGGAATTACTACACCACGTGAGGACCCTCATAACACCATCTGTGAAGGAATTACTACACCACGTGAGGCCCCCTCATAACACCATCTGTGAGGGAATTACTACACCACGTCAGGTCCCTCATAACACCATCTGTGAGGGAATTACCACACCACGTCAGGTCCCTAATAACACCATCTGTGAGGTAATTACACCACGTGAGGTCCCCCATAACACCATCTGTGAGGGAATTACTACACCACGTGGTCCCTCATAACACCATCTGCGAGGGAATCACTACACCACGTCAGGTTCCTCATAACACCATCTGAGGGAACCACTACATCACGTGAGGTCCCTCCTAACACCATCTGGGAGGGAGTTACTACACTACGTGTTTGCTGTTCAACACGTACAATCCTACATTAATCTGTATGTTCACTGTATGTTCCTTTACCTTTCTCTAATGAAGGCTTTTGTTAAACCACCAATGTATGTAATAAGTCATTTATGTCCAATGTATATTTTCAGCCTTCGGGCTGCAGAACTTTTTCAATAAACCGTTAATTATTATTATTATTATTATTATTATATTATTATTATTATATATATATATATATATATATATATATATATATATATATATATACACAGTATATATAGGCGAAACACCCAGAACACACAATTTTATGTATAAATCCTGTCAAGCTCTCAGCATAAGTCTCTCGTCTTACCGCTGGCTGCCTTACATCTCTCTCTCCTCACATCTTACCTGAAACAAAAAAAACAAATATTACTATCGCTATTCACAATCAAAGGATTATTATATATATATATATATATATATATATATATATATATATATATATATATATATATATATATATATATATATATATATATATATATATATCAAAGAAAACTTTTAAAGCATTTAAAAAAAAACATGATTATATTACAAAAACAAGACACAATTTGCGACACTCAATAAGGTTTTTGTGTAAGTTAATGTGCTCCAAATCTCGTTATTTTATATCAAAAATTAACGATTCAAAACATCGATTTAATTAATACAACATCCCATTCCGTTATTTCATTACACACCTAAACCAACGCCTCCCTCCCTGACCTGCCACCAGAAGCAGTGTAAAGTAACTCTCACCTTGTACTCGTCTATTCTACACTGCTGCTCTTCACATTACAGGTATACAGGCGTCTCGGCGTCTCCTCGACATTACTAAATCAATATTATTCTCTCTTACACGATGCACGACTGTGCAATTGTATGTCCTTGCTATAAGGTGTATCCATCCCTGCTACTTACAAGCAAAACAAAATAAACTAAGATATCATTCTTACAAAAAAAGGACAGCCTAGCAAAGGATCTTTCAGTCAGCCAATCACAAATGATTTTCTTACGCCGCTTAAAACTGAATAAAGAAAACGACCAGCACCCCCACCTCCCCAAATAAGGTATCCCTCACCCTACCGTACGTGGTCTTATATACCACGTGCCTAGGGCTCCACCACCTCATACTTCGCCCATAACAACCGCCTCAACACACTGATTTCCATCTAAATTCACAATGTTGCTCCCACGCCAATGTCACAGAGGCCGAATTTCAAGAGATTTGTGCGTTGTTCTCCCCGTAACTGAGGTTATGAAAACGGATAGAGTTACGGCAGAGTCTCGGTGGGATTTTGGTCGTCATATATTATACTGTTACTTTAGTGAAACAGGTAATTGTATAACAGTACTTCTTTCGAAAGGTTTATAACTGTAGCACATACCAAATAATTTGCGTGCTTTCCTGTTGCCTCCTTAAGGAGCAACATAGTCGTTCGCTTTCACACCAGCTGTTTATTCTACTCAATATTCTTAATTACTTAATAACTTGTAATTACATTCCAATAAGCCATAATTGCTATTAAGTTGGGCCGTCATGGAGCCAGACCACGCATGTCTACACCGTCGGTGAGGACCCACTATGAAACTGATACTTCTGTCAGCAAACAGGGGCGCCGCCCACCTAAAAAGCATTACCTTGACATCAACGAAAGGAAATGTGAGCATGGCTGCGATACTTTCGCCAAAATAAAGGTCTCCAGGAAAAGAGAAAGGTCATATTTTCATAACTTTACATTAGTTTGAATGTTTAGTAAATTTCTAATTTAGTTTTAATCTCATGGGTGTTGACACGTCTAAATGTTCATAACAGTCTTTTAATGTCCTTAACCTTACTAACACGAAATCTTGATCAATATTTTTTTTTAAAGAAACACATTAAAGTCTCACCACAATTCCTCTTTTAACCTCTGAAAGGCTACAGACAACCCAATACACTAATACCAGGCGAAGAGAATTTCAGTGGATGGAACACACTTCAGTAAAGCTCCTTTCAACCATTTTAGTGAAGTCTTCAGGTATGGTATCTAAGGCGCTTCCTAGCGCGTACATGATATTGGCTATAGGGAACTATCCTATATCCCTACGTCCCCACAAGCAAAATCCTCAGCCAGGATACTATCCCCACAACTCTCCCCACCCCACACTTCAATCAAATCCTCACACAGACTGCCTTTTGTTTCCTGTTCAACCTGGCTGTTGAAATTTGAAGCACGTGGCCCCGCAAGCCTGTTTAATTAGACTCTCTATAAAGATAGTCATGAAGCACTGTGTGTAACTAGAGGCGATGGAAGTATGCGTTATCGCGACTCATGGCTCATGACGTCAGCCAGAGAGCTCTCCAGGTGACGGTGGGGTGGGTGGTGACCCGTCTCACATGACTCCAACTTGAGCAAACTAAGTCCCCGGGCGAGCCCTCACCCAACCCCCTAACCTACATCTGCCCTGCCTCACCCCCAACCTACACCTGGCCTCCCTCACCCCACACACACACACCTGGCCTCCTTCACCCCACACATATACATGGCCTCCCTCACCCCACATATACACCTGGCCTCCTTCACCCTACCCATACACCTGCCCTCCCTCACCTTACACTCCTCCGGCAGTACCTTAACCAGACCAAATTTGGCTCTGGGGGAGACTCCCTCACCACCTGGCCTCTCAAAAGTCACCGCGCCCAAGTAATGAGATGGAGGAAGGAGTGACGCGGAGGAAGGTACAGATGGAGGAAGGAGTGGCGTGGAGGAAGGTACAGATGAAGGAAGGTACAGATGGAAGAAGGAATGACGTGGAGGAAGGAGTGGCGTGGCGTGGAGGAAGGAACAGATGGAGGAAGGAGTGACGTGAAGGAAGGTATAGATGGAGGGAGGAGTGACGTGAAGGAAGGTATAGATGGAGGAGCAGGAGAAGAGTAAAGGAATACAGTGGTGATGGAGACGTGTGGGTCAAACAATGGTAAAACTGAACACCATCACTACACCATCGAAGAATAAGTAAGTAGGAGGAGGGCAAGCATTGTCTTCCTGGAGGTGGCGGCGGCGGCGGTGAGGAGAGTGACAGTATTATCCCAGACGGGTCTATCCTGCCGGGACATGAGAAGTGCATCGCCATCTCCCTGGTTATCGCCGTCTGCCTCCTCCCTAAGGCTCTCACCTACTGAAACACACTATCTCTCTGTATCAGTTCTCACTCTATAGTTACCTAATATCTCTCTCATCTCTCGATCTTTTAATCTAACTAATTTCTCCATCTATTGTTAGCGCGTCTCTCTCTCTCTCTCTCTCTCTCTCTCTCTCTCTCTCTCTCTCTACGGCAGTGCACCAAAGGCTCAGCACATATGAATATTCTTATTCAGTTTAAAAAAAAAGAAGTAATATATTCCAGCGGGCTCAACACATACAAATGTTCACACAGACCCAATGCATACAGTGTATATATATATTCTTATACAGATGACAAAATCATATATTCCACTGCAGTCTCAAATAAATACAAATATTCACACACAGCATCAAAGCATATACTCTTATTCACTACAAACAAAAAAATCATATAAAATCCTCTGCAAGTTCAATAAATACATATATCCACACGGGTACGATGTATATATTCTTCATTCAGTCGACAAAAACATAATATCTCCCCCCCCCCCCCCCACCCCCATTCGTAGGCTCAATACATATGAATATTCGCAACTAGAGGGAAAAAAAATACTCTTGATCTGTATTTTTGTATTTGTAAACAATCAGTGGGAGTGGTGCAGCTAATAACGCAAAGAGCGGTGACGCCAGGGGATGGTCGGCTGAGTTAGGTGGGTAGGGTTGGTTGGTGGGTGGGTAGGGTAGGGTAGGGTAGGATAGGTTGGTGGGTAGGGTAGGGTGGGTAAGGTTGGTGGGTAGGGTAGGGTAGGGTAGGATAGGTTGGTGGGTAGGGTAGGGTGGGTAGGATAGTGGGTGGGTAGGGTAGATTGGATAATGGGTGGGTAGGAAAAGTAGGAGAGCGGGTAGGTGGGTAAGGTATGATAAAGGGTAAGGCAGGTGAAACTTTCTCCTGTTCTTTTACACACACACACACACACACACACACACACACACACACACTCTCTCTCTCTCTCTCTCTCTCTCTCTCTCTCTCTCTCTCTCACCACCACTGAAATTCCACTCATTTCAACCACAAATGCTATTAAAAAAAAAGATATGGGTTATCACCGTAAAAGTAATTTCCGCTTAATTCGGGAAAATCTGTAAATTGCGGAGGTGACATCAAACATAACAGAGCGAGGGAGGGGTGTGACACAGGGTCTGACGCGGCTACATATTGAAACAGCTGATTAATTGTGTATCTCTCAGTAATCTCCAAATTAAAACCCAAAATGTATTTCGCATGTCTCATTGTAAACTTAAAACTTAATTAAGCTTTGGTGTGTTTCTCCTGTTTCTTAAGTTAATTTAGAACTTAGTTAAAACCTAAGAGTAGTTCTCGCGTCTCGTAGTTAACCTCAAACTTAATTAAAACTTGGTGTACTTCTCTCGTCTCTTATTTTACTTAAACCTTAATTAAAACTTAAAAGAGTATTTCTCCTGCCTCTTAGTTAACTTAAAAATTAAACAAGAGGAATTGTCTTGTCGAGTATTTACCTTAAATTTAATTCAAATAATAAAAAATAATAACAATACCAAAAATAATACAATAATATTAATTATAATAATAACAATAATAATGATATTGACAGAAATATACGAAAATAAATATAAATAATAATAATAACAATAACACTAACAAGAAACAATAACAACAACAAGAGCGACGTGGACACCCCCCACCCCCGCCCACACAGTAATTCCCATGCATATTGCGTTAAAATTTTTAGTATCAAGATGTAGAGTTAGAACACCACATCCATTATCTGAGACAAAAGAGCATTACGCAGGGACGGTTTATTTACCCACCCGAGTTGAAAATGTTGTAGGGTGGTGGGGGGGGGGGGGGATTGGTCCGTTGGGGGTATACTCGCATGAATATACTGGTACGGTACGGCGAGCATACTGGAAAGGTGGTGTGTGTTAAGAATATGGAGAGGGAGAGAGAGAGAGAGAGAGAGAGAGATCGTATACACACAGGGAATATTTAACACAAGTATACTCCACCATAAACTTAGAGACGAGTATGTTACATCAATATAACAACCAACACGCAGGCATTAAAAAATGAAGCCTGAGATAATGTTGGCATGTCAGGTGGGAAATATACTGACAATATACTACTAGGAATATACTGTACTGTATTGGAATATGATGTCAGGACAATGTTAAAACCTCGTGTAAACAGAAGCTTTAACATAGCTTATTTTTTGTTAAACCAAGCATATTTGCACGAATAAATGGCCATGAATATGCGATGGATATGCTCATAGGAATACACCGAAGAATATATTTGTAAAAAAAAATAATACACGGGGGGGGGGGAGGGGGGGAATAATAGTAATGAATGTTGCATAAAGTATAACAAAAAAAAATATATACCTTTAACGGAGGAATATACCGAGGAATATTTACGATGATGAGAACAAAAAATAATAGACGGTACCTTTTACGGTTTAGTCATGGCAATTTACAAGACAGAATTTACAATATGCCGCTGTAACCGTAAAACAAATATATTGAGAAAAGAGTTTGTAAAAAAAAGGGGGGGGGTTGGAGGAATATCGGTGCTGCAAGAAGTATGTCGAGAGAAGTATCTTAAGAAAAAAATATGAGGAAGAATATGCAGAGGGAAGTATGCTGAGAGAAATACACTGACACGACCATGGTGACATAAGCCTGACACAAACACACTGACGGAACATGCTGACACAAATACACAGACAAGAACACTGACAGAAACATACTGACAGAAATACACTTACTAGGACAAAGTGACAGGTACAAACTGACAAGAATATATTGACCAAAAGACACTGACACGAACAAGCTGACACAAACACAATGACAAGAAACACTCACAAACACACTGACAGCAACATAAGACTGATAGCAACAAACTGACACGAACAAGCTGACACAAACAGCGAGAAAAAAACCCGACACAAACACACTGACAGGAACAAACTGACAGTATAAAAAACAATATGTGGTGATGGACATTGGACAATATACTGTACTGTACATAGGCTGAGTGGTAAAGGGGGGAGTGCGTCAGTAGCAGGGGGAGTGCGTCAGTAGCAGGGGGAGTGCGTCAGTAGTGGGGGGGAGTGTGTCAGTAGCAGGGGGAGTGCGTCAGTAGCAGGGGGAGTGCGTCAGTAGCAGGGGGAGTGCGTCAGTAGTGGGGGGGGAGTGTGTCAGAAGTGGGGGGAGTGCGTCAGTAGTGGGGGGAGTGCGTCAGTAGTGGGGGGAGTGCGTCAGTAGCGGGGGGAGTGTGTCAGTAGTGGGGGGAGTGCGTCAGTAGTGGGGGGGAGTGTGTCAGTAGTGGGGGGGAGTGCGTCAGTAGTGGGGGGGAGTGCGTCAGTAGTGGGGGGGGTGTGTGTCAGTTGTGGGGTAAGTGTGTCAGTAGTGGGGGGAGTGTGTCAGTAGTGGGGGGAATGTGTCAGTAGTGGGGGGAGTGTGTCAGTAGTGGGGGGAGTGTGTCAGTAGTGGGGGGAGTGTGTCAGTAGTGAGGGGAGTGTGTCAGTAGCGGGGGGAGTGCGTCAGTAGCGGGGGGAGTGCGTCAGTAGCGGGGGGGAGTGCGTCAGTAGTGGGGGGGAGTGTGTCAGTAGTGGGGGGGAGTGTGTCAGTAGTGGGGGGAGTGTGTCAGTAGTGGGGGGAGTGTGTCAGAAGTGGGGGGAGTGTGTCAGTAGTGGGGGGAGTGTGTCAGTAGTGGGGGGAGTGTGTCAGTAGTGGGGGGAGTGTATCAGTAGTGGGGGGAGTGCGTCAGTAGCAGGGGGAGTGCGTCAGTAGTGGGGGGAGTGCGTCAGTAGTGGGGGGAGTGCGTCAGTAGCAGGGGGAGTGTGTCAGTAGTGGGGGGAGTGTGTTAGTGGGGGGGGAGTGTGTCAGTAGTGGGAGGAGTGTGTCAGTAGTGGGGGGGAGTGTCAGTAGTGAGGGGGAGTGTGTCAGTAGTAGGAGCGGGGAGTGTGTCAGTTGAGGGGGGGGGGAGTGTGTCAGACAAAACTGCCCGCCACACAGCCAACATTTTTACCACTGCGTCTGATATTCTGGCCACACTACCTTGACCGCTATTTTATCTGCCGGGCCACACCTGAGTCACCCACTCCATTCCCTTGATGCCGCTGAGGAAGGGAGGGTACCAGAAGGGAGAGGAGAGGGAGGGAGGGAGAGGGGTACAGGAGGGGAGAGGGGAACAGGAGGGGAGAGGGGAACAGGAGGGGAGAGGGGAACAGGAGGGGAGAGGGGTACAGGAGGAGAGAGGGAGGGGGTACCGGAGGGTAGAGAGGAGGGAGGGAGGGGTACCGGGAGAGAGAGAGAGGAGAGAGGGTATCGGAGGGAGAGGGGGGGGGAGGAAGGGGGCACCGGAGGGGATATGGGAGAGTGTACCGGAAGAGACAGAGGGAGGGAGGGGAGTTTGGGGGAGGTGGGGGTAGTGGGAGGTGGAGGGGTTGGTGAGGGAGGAGGTGTGTGTAGGAGTAAGAGACGTGTTCGCTTCCTATGATACGACTACAGTACGACCTATCACATATCACGGAGCACCCCCCTCCCCACCACCAGGACGACCTGATTGCCAATATCCACAAACTTGGGGAACATCACCGCCAGCAGTCAAACAGGTCGACCTATGACTCCCTAACACCTGAGCTCAGCATAACTCTGGTAACATCATCAGTCCCTGCGCTCGTGTCAGATAAGATGGAAATAAACCTTAATGACAACACCTGAGTAAGTAAATACGTCTGGTAAAAAATAAATAAATAAGGATCTGTCTTCAGTTAAAACATAAACTGATTCATGAGTGGAGAAGTTTACTGCGAGCACTCTCAAGTATTCAAAGACGTGATAGTCAGTGACGTAGAGAATCAGGCACGATGACACGGGATAATCAATAAACACAAGAGAGCTCCTGGAGACAGCCCAATTGTGTCAAGAGCCAAGACAATATTTCCAGATTATGTTCTTTGGGGAAAGTCTTAAGAGTTTATAGATACATTAAGGTAAAGAGTGTATAGAATCAGGCATCTGTAACATAAGACAGCCCACATACATGAAAGCACACCTGCTGGGGATGACCATAGTCTCAAAAGTGAAGAAGATAGTTGAGGACGGGGGAAGTTCTCCAGGGAGACTCTCCAAGAATTCACAAGAGTGGCAGAGGGAGAAGAGTTTACACAATCAGGCACCAGTGACGTCACACCATCCACAAATACCTTTACTTCAGCCAAAATCGAGCAGTGTTGTGGTGCATCATTTGTCGTGGCGAGACGCCCACTGTCACAACCTAAAAGGTATCGTATTGAGTCTCTCTCCCCTTGAGATCATGGAGGAGTGATGTGACACAGGAAAGGCGAGACAAACAGAGGAACGGTGAGACAAAAAGACGAATAGTGAAACAAAAACAGGAATGGTGGAACAAAGAGGAACGGTGAGACAAAGAGGAACGGTGAGACAAAAAGAGGAACGGTGAGACAAAAAGAGGAACGGTGAAACAGAGAAATACTTAAACACAAATACACAATGCATGAAAACATAGCAGATCACACTACCTCACACCCGCACACTAAATATGAAAGTATAAAAAACAAAAACAAGACAAACTGGCCCATTGAACCAAAGATACAATAGTAAAGGATTAAATGGCGTGGAAATTGCGCTGAAACTCTACCATAAAGAGATGTGCCCCCCCCCCCCCCCCCCCCAGTTAGGTGACAGGATATATGAGAGAATGTTTGTGGAGTTAAAGTTTGTTGTTCGGTGTGAGTGAAAGTTAATAAGCACTTGTAATACCGGAATTAAGGTGATTAAACTGATAAGCCCCTTGAGACTCTACCTTAAATTGACTTAAGTTTGAAGGAACTATTTACGGGAAAAATCACCTTACAAATTTCTAAGAATTCAACTTGACGCAAGTTCTAAAGTGAACTTACGAGTGTCTGAGAACTTAAGTAAACGTGAGAATGTGTAGGTAACAATTAAGTTAATTAAACACTTAATTCCCTCGGGCAGAATCTTCCCTGTCGGCCATCTTGAAGGTGAGGAAGGAGGGACCTGGTGACACCTGTACACCGTGACACTGAGTGACATGGTAAGAGAGCGTGACACGTGTCCAAAACCTTATCTCCTGTCGCATAGTGTAAACGCAGTGGTATAGTGTGTGTGTGTGTGTGTGTGTGTGTGTGTGTACGAATAAATACGTCTGGCTGAGCGCATGTACGTTAAAGTCCACATCTCCAAACTCACTCACTCACTCACTCACACACACACAAGCGCGGGCCAGACAACAGAGAAGGTGAGTGATGACGTCACGCTCACTCACACACATCCCCAGCCAGCTTCCGGTGTTGGCAATAATGTGAAGGTCGTCCCCTCAGGTCTACCACCTTGTTCGCGGAACTACCGAAATTGGGCATTAATTAACCTGGCGCTCCAACTACACGCCCGTTCATAAATTAACAGAAAAACACAACCGCACTGAGAGTAAAACACTAAACACTAAAAACTATCTTGAAATTAAACGTTCAATAAATAACCATGAGAAATATATCTTGTAATAAACTATTCAATAAACATCAGAAATATACCTAGAAATATGAGGTTTTACTACAACATCTAGAAACAAAAACAAAACATCTATTTCAATAAACCCCATAGAAAGTAAACATTGCAAACACATCTTGCAATAAATCATACAACAACAAACACCCAAAAAATAGCAATTTAAATACTATTAGCATTATGACAACAAATAAACACTAGAAAAATGCAGCAATACTAGAAGCACGAGGACAGGGCAGCACTACACTACAGGTTCTTGCAATAAAGCGCACTAGTTATCTTACATCAAGAGAGCGACTCGTCCCCTCCATTAAAGTGACAATAAAGGTATATGAGCTGGAATTAGAGAGAGTGGCGGGGTTTTAGGAGTACTTACACCAACATGTTGACACGGATGAACGCCATCTTAAAAGCTCATTTACAGAGAACTATTAAAACTACACACACACACACACACACACACACACAAAGGATGAGAAGCAATTTTAATTAATATCCCAAAATAGACAATAGTAATAAAAAGGACACGAAAGGTTAATAAGATAGTAATACAAGTGACACTAAACAAATAAAGATGGATATGACAAAATATTTAAGGTTTATGGTCCAATATTTTCCATGTCGTGTCATAAGCTCACAACAAAGGAGTTCTCGATGACTCCGCCAAAATTCCTAAACCGAGTAGGGTTCATAAACTGGGGAAAACATTGTGGGAAAAATACTAATTACCAAACTCTGCAAACACGGCGATGATGGAAAGCTTTATGGCGAATTTCAGGTCGATTCGTAAAGCATTTTTCAAGTGACTGGACGGATACGACTTTACAAGCAGACGGACAGACAGGAAGACAAACAGGGGTACCACAACACGCTCCCTACCTCCCTCCCTCACTAACAGGGGTACCACAACACGCTCCCTACCTCCCTCCCTCACTAACAGGGGTACCACAACACGTTCCCCACCTCCCTCCCTCACTAACAGGGGTACCACAACACGCTCCCTACCTCCCTCCCTCACTAACAGGGGTACCACAACACGTTCCCCACCTCCCTCCCTCACTAACAGGGGTACCACAACACGCTCCCTACCTCCCTCCCTCACTAACAGGGGTACCACAATACGCTCCCCACCTCCCTCCCTCACTAACAGGGGTACCACAATACGCTCCCCACCTCCCTCCCTCACTAACAGGGGTACCACAATACGCTCCCCACCTCCCTCCCTCACTACTGGAAACCACACGTACAGAAAAACAAATAAAAACAAGTAAATAGATAATTGAATGAAGGGCCGCCCAAGGTCGTAACTCGTCAATATTTAATCGCCTAGTCAGCCAGCAGAAGCCAACATCCTCTTGAACACCGAGATCCAATCTTAGAAGTTTAGGTCAGTCCAATGATCTCTTGACCTCTTGACCCTGACCTGTAGCCAATATCGCTTCAGAATCAATAGGTTTTCCGCCATGACCTTCAGGAAACTAATCTCCGAGTTGGGAGACAATAGCTCCAAGCGTTCCAAGTTGAGGCGCTAACTGACAGCTACACACAAACACACACGCACGCACACACACAATGACAAACACACAAAGCAAACAGCCCCGACACATCAACACGTTCGGGGAATTTTCGACAAGGCGAAACTTGGCCGCGGTTGACAGGTCGAAGCCGCTCACAGAAACTTGTCACTGAGTTCACACCCTCGGGAATACGCACGCCACGGACCGATAGAATGAACACGCTACGGTCGGAGACACACGGATAAACCATAGGTCAAGGCGGTTCATGGAAACACTGAGAACGCCTCAGGACCGCTGACTACAATAATGAAAATGACATTCTGTTTTCAGGCAAGATGACAAAAATACTTCACTTCCTCTTGCAAGAAATTATAAAGAACTTAAGACACATAAAAGTTAACAGTGTCTCAGCTGGTAAATGAATAACTGGGTCAAAAAGTAATTCCCAAACAAAGTTATTCAGAAACATTTACTTTTCATTATATTCGTACACACACACACACACACACACACACACACACACACACACTCCTAAAACTTCAGATAATGGACACAAGTTTGGTACGAATTCGTGAAACCTAATAATGGAACTCAATGACCAACACCTGAACTAACAATATCCCTAACTTAATACCAAATTCCTTCTCGCACTCTACGAGCCATTGTTGACAAGAATCAGAGTTGGGTAAGTAAGGGAAAACGACCAAGTGAGTTTGTGATAGGAATTAGGATATTTCCTTCTCTCCCTTCCCTACATTCTCTCTACCTACCTTTCTAACTACCTACCTACTTGCTAGCTTTAATGTACTTACACCCACCTCACCTCTTTTCCCCTCTCCTCTCCTACCAACAATCCTTCCCTCCTTTCCCTCCCACCCCCCTCCTTTCCCTCCCACACTCCCACCCCCCCCTCCTTTCCCTCCCCCACCCCCCCCCTCCTTTCCTCAGTTGTTGTCGCACCAAAACCAAAGAGCCAATCAAAACACACGACACAAACTTTCCAAATTCATTCCCCTGGTCTTATGAAAACAAACTTCATCCCCAAAAATATCTCTTGTTTTCATTTTTGGGTCCGACTGAGACTTGGTGGTACAGTGCCCTTGTCTCTGAGGGAACGTGTGCAGTGCAGTTCTTTTCAGTGGTGGTCTATCCTACTGCATTATACCTCGTTGTTATGTAATGAGGTTTTGTAAGCTGTCTATTGGGGACCTAGAGTGTGTTGTTTACTATCGTCTAGTAAGCTGTCGTATATTTAAAGGTGTCTGGTATGCCGCAGTATACCTAATGGTGTCTGGTATGCTGCAGTATACCTAATGGGACATATTATGATACTTAATTGGGTCTAGGATGTTCAGTATACCGAATGGGACATGGTATGATGCTTAATGGTGTCTAATATGCTGCAGTAAATCTAATGGTACTTAATATAGTGAAATAAATCTAGTAGGGTTCACAAGCCCAAGAATAATATGGTCTAGTCTGCTACAGTATATCTAACAGGACATGGAAATAAAAATATTGTTGCAAATGGCTAGATGGGAACCTCTGCATTGCTACTGATTTAATGGGATCTAGTCTAATAGCTCAACTATCAGGGTTCGAATAAGTCATATTATTAAAGGGACCTCGTGTAATACTTAAATCAGTTGAACCTTATATAAGAGTTAATATAATAGGACCTAAAATAAATATTAATGGACCCTAGTTTAAGAGTTAGTTTAAAGGGACTTAGTTTAATAGTAAAGTTAATGACATCGTATAATCATTAAGTTAATGGGACCAGATTACAATAAAATTTAATTAATGGTGTGCGTGAGTGAGTGAGTGAGTGTGTGTGTGTGTGTGTGTGTGTGTGTGTGTGTGTGTGTGTGTGTAAATACATCCCAACAAGACCTTTCAAAAAAAACTAAGTTACATAATTAGTGTCATCCATTAATCACAGAATCTAATTAACACCAGGATTCCTTTACCTTTTCTAACTATAAATAACACACCTTCGATTCTAATTAATTAACACGGGAGATTCTAACAGGTAACATAGAAGGAATGTAACCATGCAGTCTACCTTCCCGTGAATCAATAACTGTGTGGTATTTTTTCATTTAAAAGTTCCTGCTGTTGGTATGACACAAAGCCTCACACCGACAAATTTGGAAGTCACGATAAATTAAAGTGGTGATGCGGACACTGTGCTCTCTCTCTCTCCCTCTCTTCTTACTTTTCCCTCGTTATTTTTCTCTTACGTATTCCCCTCTCTCTCTATGGAAACGGCGGAGGAGGAAGAGGAGGAGGAGGAGGGTGACACAACTCCTGCGAACACTTGGAGGCGTGAGTGAGGTCGTTCCATCAGGTCCCCGTCACCCACCAGCTGATGTACGACCCACACCACAGAACAGGGAACTGGGGGACAAGGTGGTGATGATGATGATGGTGATGATGATGATGATGATGCTGATGGTGATGATTATGGTGATGATGATGATGGTGGATGGTGGTGGAGATGATGACGATTATGATGGTGATGGTGGTGGAAGGTGATGATGGTGAAGATGATGATGATGATGATGAATAACACTAAAAAGAACATTAATAAGAACAAGAAAAATTGGTGAAAGAAAATGATGAGGAGATAGAACAAGAGGGAAAGACAGAGGAAGAAGAAACAGAATAAGGAATACCATCATCAGAGTCCCCCCCCCCCCTCCGCACCACAACAAAGGTGCAAGAAGCCATAAGTCTGGACAATAAACGTGGGAAAATAGTGATTATCGACCTCACCTGAGATCTTCTTATGATACCTGTATATTTTCTCGATAAAAACCAATACTGAGTTATATATCAGTGTTCAGAAACCTACAGACAGACACACAGACACAGCCAGACAGACACACAAAAGACACACACACACACACAAAAGCAGGTGGTTTTGTGTGTGTTTTTTCTGCATACTATGTATAAACTTTTTTTTTGCTAGGAAAGTCTCGCAGCTCTGTTATAAAATTTTACATAACACTTTCGAGCACATAAACTTCCTTCTCATTACCCGAAAGTGCGTCTGTCCCTCCCTTAATATATTTAACCCATAATTTTATATGGAGTACAAGGTCATATTTTCAATACCAATATAGGCAATGAATGAAAATCTTCAATAACTACTGTTAAAAAAGAAAAACAGGAGTTGGTCCACTGGAACAAAGTAAAAAAAAAATATATATAGAAAAAAGTTAGTCCAGTACAAAGGAGTGAATGTGTTGGCGAGGACAACTGGGACACCAGACAAAACCCGGTAGTTACAGGCACCGGACAAGTTCTGGGAGTGGCAGTAACACTGTTAAAGTCGATGGAAGACCAACATTTCTGTCAAGAGTGAGCTCGAAATCAGGGATCGCGATCCTCAAAGAGTCGTAAGTTATAATCTCTCCCACAACTGGGGATAAGAAAGTCTCAAGTGTTTTTCAATGGTTGTTGCTGCCAAAGACCAAGGGCTCAGATTGTCAAAGATTCGGGAGCTTGATTCTTTCCCTCATCTGTGGAGATACGAGGAAGAGGCAGTGGTTGTAGCCGTAAACGTTGTGATATATGTAAGCCCAGAATCAGGATCCAAAATCTCAAAGGACCATACTATAATTTATTTCCTTGAACTGGAGATAAGAATAAGAAGAGTTACGATAAAGATTAACTGTGTCACCACTTTAGCCAGTAATTCTGTGTCGTGGCCTAAGTGATTAAATTATATCTCACATCTGCAGTTAAGTGAAAACCTTAACTTACGAAACACCGAGATGGCTCCTGAGAAAGCTTCCTCTGTTAATATCTCGTCCTATACTTGGGGATAAAAGAAATACTATTAGTTCTTGTAGAGTGTTTGACGAACTTCTACGCCATGATGGCAGCTGCCTTAGTGACGTAGCTCAAGTGACCAATACAGACGCGTCCTAACACCTCCAGTTAATGGGAAAAAGGGAAGGTACGAACTTGTGAGAATCTGAGCGAAGCACTGCCGCCTGTTACTGTACGCCCGCCACGACTTACGACCACACAGTCTGCTACTAATGCCTTTAATATTCACGCACAGAGAATAACATCAACGTAATTAATAACAGCTGGCGGGATATTACTTACTAAAATTACAACGTATTCAACATATTCGCTTGGTGTCCTGCAAACAACACAAGTTATCTGGGGGACTGAATGAAGTCTATGGAGCAGTAAACTGTATAACGTATTCATGTACTCAAAAGGCGAGCAGTGATTCACGTAGCTCACCAGCTCCCCTGACCAACTATATTCTTGGACACAGTTTTCCCACACATGTAAAATAAATAATGACAATTATCTTTAACAGGGAACCATTTGGTGAATGTAGGATGAACAAAAAAATAAAGACGCAGAGAATGTTAGTAAAGGACAAAGAACACCTCATACACTTTTGCCAATTGATTATTTTACAAACAAGACATGTGTTAACTAATGCGCCTGAAATATTTGTAAAAACGTTCCTTGGAAAAAATACAATGATAATGATGTTGTTTTAATGTTTAAAGCAACATTCACCAAGTTTAAGTTTCATCACTCGACAACAACTCTTAATATAAATCAAAAATATTCTCTCTAACTAACCCAGAAAGGTTGGTCGCTTCCCACTTCACACCTGCAGCCCAAATCCCTACCCTGGGACTACACCAACTACTGTGACAACCAGATCAAGATATACCATCAGTATTTCAAAGCCCCATTACTGCCAGAAGTTTAATACAAGGTAGTAAGCATTATCACATCTATCACAGTTAAAAAAGAATGGCATTTATGATGTGAGTGATGAGCCTCCCCGCCATGTTAATTAAATACTTCACCTTTACCTACAACTGTTTATCCTGGAGGCAAACTACCAAGTGCAAATGTTTATAAATAAAATATTTCTTCAATCTTCAACTGGACCAGGAGTTGTGTTAATGAGTCACACCATGCTAAGCATCTCATGTTTACTTGCATTAGTTCAAACTACAAAATACAGACCCAGAGTATGTCACTGGCTACGATAAGTATCACCTGAGAAGACATGTATCACGCGCAAAAAATATTCATCAGTCAGGTAAGGTAAGGCAAGAACTGCGCTGGCTAAGCGTTGGCAAAAATCCTATACCAATCACCGGTGGAATAAAAAGCTGTTGATTCGACTGACGGCACAACCTATATTCTCTATTTACCCCTAATTCATCTATCCTCACGAAGCCACTACTGTATATATAAATAAATCCAATGAAAATCCATTTCCATCTATGTAGCAGAGTAAAAGGTGTAGAGTACTAGGGATACAGAGGTGATGGATAGTGACCAGCCAGTGAAGAACCTCATCCATCAAGTGTGGAGCGAACCATCACTGACACAGGAATAATCGTATTCATGTATTTCGACTCCCTGGAGTTTGATGACACCAACCACCATCACATAAGTTTTCGCTCACCAGTTGATAGCTGTGCTTCATCCCGGCCATGTTTCTGGCTCTCGCAAACATCTATGTCACCTCTATGTCTCTACCACTCAATACCACCTGATCCGCTACCTCACTTAACCACGTATGTTCCAATGTTGGTGAAAAGACACAATCTCTTACAACCAAAATTTCAAACCAGATGCACATCAGCGACTGAACTGTCAACCTAACAACAAGGACAAACAAAACCTACACACATATCCAGTGGTAAAGTATTTTCTACACCCAAAGACTTACGCTAGACGAATACCAACACCCAATCCCTGGATAACTTCAAGAAAGGTATCTAAGAGTCAAACTTTAAAATACACATATAAAAACATTTATTCCTCGCTCAAGACAGTCTCGCTCCTATATGGAAAAGAACACAGCTTGAATATAACACATCTCACAGTAATATTGAAAAAAGAAAATAGGTCCCACAGGCCTAACGGCCAGGCCCGTTAGGCGGATACACGAGTCAACTTGGCCACTACACTTAACCGCCTTCACTCTTCTAAGCACAATGTTAGACGCCCATCCACAGTTGGGTGAACTGGGGTGCCCCAACCGTGAGCCACCGACCCTTAGGATATAAGGCGACCAACTGTATCTATACACGGCCGCCGCACTAACATAAAAAAATAATGATAATAAATAATAAAATAAATAAATGCTTAGACCCAAACTTGTCCCAACTTACAAAAGTCAACACCGACCTATACAAAACATCTTACGAAAGCATCTACTCCCTCGCCCTATCTAAACATATACCTCCATCCACGTATGTACAAAGACGCCGCTCAAAAAACGACATCCCTTCGATGCCTACGACGAGAGCATCAAAAAACAGCCAGGAAAATTGGTAACCATCAGTGATCAAGAGGGCCGCCGTCGCTAGCAAAACAAACCCATTTCTGGTGATTCTGAAATGTGTCTTTGGTCTCCGACAAGGTCGCTTTAGATCCTGGTATTATGTAATGGAATCTGGTGGCTCTTAGACGTTCACTATATGAGTCTTTAGATGAGAGAGTCGCTGTTTGAGCTCTCTGCCGTCGATGCTAGTGAGCATTAGGCTTTGTCAACTCCTCCCCGGGGCATTAGGATCTGTTGGTTGCCCCGGGTATACAACAAACTATACCTCCCAACACAGGGTTTAGAGACTGTTTCCCGGAAGAGGAGATTCGAATTCTACTGTATAACTAATCAACACGGGATTAGAATGTCACTGTATTATTTGATAGCCAGGGATTCGAATGCTGCTAGTTCCCACAATAAGGGACTAGAAACAGCTTCTTTTTTTTCACTCAATAAACTAATAGAAAAAGTTAGTTTATGCTACACAACTTGGCATGAAAAATTATCCACACTATAATGGCCGGAAAACAAGTCTATAGACAGCAGTGGCCCGGAAAACACTCATCTCTCACAATAAGGGGCTGGAAACTGCCATGCTACAGGATAAGGAACTCACACAATAGGCTACCAACTCTATTAACCATTTCAGGATACGTAAAAGTGCTGACACCAACCTGAGCGGCAACAGGTTCACAGGTCAAACGGGCCCTAGTCAGCTCCCATTAAGCCCCGGCATACTCTAGCTAGTGTTAATGGACACCAACTGCAATGGTTAGGTTAGGTTAAGTTAGTTTAGGGTAGGTTGAACTTAAGTAATAAAGTAGTCTTATTAAGATGATGGTCCATTTGAGCTTGAATCAGATGTTAGTGACGCCAACCACGTGCAGCTGGGTACCCAAATTCCTTCCGGAAATAAGCCATGTTCGAGAGAAAAGAAACTTCACCTAAGTTCTAAAAGGGGTTCGGAGATTTAGGGATTCGGGGATTTAGGGGTTCAGGGGTTCGGAGATTTAGGGATTCGGGGGTTTAGGGATTCGGGGGTTCAAAGCTTCGGAGATTTATGGGTTCAGTGGGTTTCCGGGATTGGGTGGTAGAGTTCACATAATATATATTGTTGATTAAGACTTTCAAAATCGAAAGGTAGCAGGCAGGTTTCCATTTAAATTTGTCACATGCACCCGGCACTTCATCCCTTATAAACCTGTCACTGATAGCTGTAGAAATGCGAAATCTTGATTATTACAAAGTTCCAACTAATTACTTCTCCGTACAGCAGTGGACAAAAGGAATTCGGCAAGGAGGTAGAGAGGTAGGAAGGGAGGTAGAGAGGTAGGAAGGGAGGTAGAGAGGTAGGAAGGGAGGTAGAGAGGTAGGTAGAGAGGTAGGTAGGGAGGTAGGAAGGGAGGTAGGGAGGGAGGAAGAGAGGGAGGGAGAGGAGGGGGGGGGTAGTGTATGAGAGAGTAGGAGTAGGTGGAGACTTTGCACAGTGGCATATAGGTGGCGATTAAGTCTGCGATTTTCTTTCCACATTTTTTTTAGTTTAATTATAAGGCAGACGCAACTTACCCCCCCCCCCCTACCCCATGTCTTTTTGTCCTCACCTACACCACCTCATTACTACCATCATTAATATCTAAAGAATCCTGCTAATTAGATAATTTTCTTAAGCCTAAATGATAACTAATTAATATTGACAGCCAAGAACTAATTTTACCCTATACTATAAGGGAATGCCCAAGCACCAGAACATAAACATGAACAATATACTTTAAAAACGCAGATACATCATAAGAGACGGATATGTATATAACACACACAAACAAACAAATACACAGACACATACGTGGATACATCTGTAAGCACGCACACGCACTCATACGAACGCAAAAATATGAATAAACAAAGCAAATAAAAAGGGAAATCCAGTTTTAAAACATGGTTATTTCAGAGGCAGACTAAAGTGCACACACACACACACACACACACACACACACACACACACTAAAAAAATATCAACTTGCAAGTCATATTCATAAATGCACTAAATTTTAAGCGACACCATTCACACGCAGGGACAACGGCAATTGTTCTCGTATAATACAACGAAAAAACACCAGGGAGTCGTAAAATCCCCTAACCTATGAACTGGTCAACTGTGACTCCAGTACACACAATGACGCACAGGAAACACCACCATCAAACCTGTTATATTTCACCAACATAACATTCAAAAGCTGACAAAATAACAGGTCGACGAAATACAAGAGTAGCAACAGTATATCCAGATCAATGAACATGTCACAGCTGCCAGTACAGTACACAAAATGTTATGTGACTGACACGCACGCACAACACACGTACACACACACACACACTCTTCTAGCGCACACACACACTTTCCCCAGCACACACACACACACACACACACACACCATCAGAAGCCAAATTGTTAATAAATAACCACCAACTGCAGGATGAGGCCGATTTATAGCTACCATAACACAGCAACACTATGTCTCCCGTCCACTGTGTCCCCCGTCCACTATGTCCTCCAACTAACCACTATATTAGCGGACATTTTCTTTTATTTATCCTTATTTTCATTCCTTCAGGCGGTAAAATACAGACAGATTTTAGCCCACCCGACTGGTTATCGCAGTGTGACGTCATTTGTTTACGTTTGCGATGCCACTGCGATTGGGTTTAGGTTAGGTTAGGTTAGGTTAGGCTTGGATGGATTAGCCTAACTTGGGGTAGATTAAGTTAACATTACATCGAGCTTAATTGGGGTTGGGTTAGTTTTGGTTAAGAGATTATGTTCGGTTAGATTAGGTTTGATTAGATGAGGTTAGTTTAGGTCGAAGTAAGTTTGGTTAGGTTCGGTTGGCTTAGCTTATGTTAGGATGGGTTAGATTAAGTAGGTTAGACCAAACTAGGTTAGGTTGGGGGTGAAGTGGAGTTGGGTTTGGTTGGGCTGGTTAAATCAAATTAGGTTAGGCTAGGTTCAATTACCTCACGTTAGTTTCAAATTGGGTTAAAAAAAGATTAGGCTAGATAAGGAAAGAATAGGGTTGGTAAGATCAGGCTACGTAGGGTTAGATTAAGGTAGGGAAGATTAGGCTAGGAAGGGGTAGAGTAAGCTAGGTAAGATCAGGTAGGTTAGGCGATCGATCCCTGACAGGAATCAAACTTCATTACTCTGTCACTTGAACAAAATGTAAACAACTACAGTACACATAGAACTATCACAGGCCACCAACGTGCTCCCGTCGCTAGCAAAAATGGATGACTATAAACGTTTAGCAGTTAGGTAAACTGTCCATCAATTCCATCACGGATACATGTAATTAGTGAACCTGGCGCGGCCCGGAATGGGGTATAAACAATTTAATAACGCCACCAGCGGAATGATAACTACCCTCCGCCCACACTTTTTTTTTTTTACACTACACAGATATTTCAGAGTGGCGGATGTGTACAGACCTGTAAACACGTCCTGTAATGAAGAATTCCTTTATAACGGCATCACTCTGTAACCATGTCACGCCTGGGGTTATGAAGCCTTTAAAATATAATGTACTTTAAATCTTCCTGAGTACAAAATGGGCTGAATATCATTGTGTTCATGAGCCTATATGTTAATGTACTCAAGGGGTTAAATCATCGTGTTCAAAGGGTTAAGTCAATGTACTCAAGACTGAAGCACGCACACACACACACACACACACACACACACACACACACACACATTCTCGTCACACAAGACTCACCTATTCACACAGAGGCGACAACTCATACACCTGACATCACTTGTCAACACAACCGGCATACAAAAGTCCACACAACAATCACATGAAAAATACAACAATGAAATAAGGCCAGAAATATACACCAAGGAACGGTAGGCTATACGTTGAAATATACACATCCTGAAATATAACGAAATAAAGACAAAACAGATTCTCCCGTAGCTAAAAAGACTCACTAAATACACAGCAAAATATAGAGGAAATACACAAACCCTCGCTTTTGTTAAGTCATACGTCAATACAACTAACAACGCGACAAGATGCATACAAACACAGACTACATCGGCGGCTTGTATACACCCACTTCTCCGGATATACAACACTAGTCACGTATGTCCAAGGACAATGGGGAGAGATACACCCTCAATGCAACCAACATACAACTCATAGTAACGAAGAGAAATACATATATATATACACGACAGAGTAAACGTAGTGGAATACACGCTTGACCCTGCAGTTCATACATTCCAAACATACAGCACAGAGTAATAAATGTCAGATATACACACTGTGGTTCTGAGTCAAACGCCAATACAACTCATACAACCCACACATAAAACATACAACACACAGCAATAAAAAAAAGAGATACACACACACACACACACACTGGCTGGGAGTCAAATATCGATACAACCAACATACAACAGCACATACAGGAACGCACACTTTTGCTACACCTCATACAATCTACACATACAACATACAACAACAAAAAATAGGAGGACACACACACACACACACACACACACACACACACACACACACACACACACACACACACACACTCTTACTGTGGGTCAAACGTATATACAACCAAGCAAACATAATACGGAAACACACACTTTTCTACCATTCATACAACATACAAGACAGAGTAATACACAAGAGAAAGACATTCTCCTGCTGTAGGTCAAACGTCAACACAGTGGACATACAAGAGAGGGCAATAACGGGTGGTATCTGGGGCACGTCAGGAGGTGGACGAGTGGAAGGATAGTCGATCATATTGACTTGTTCCCCGGTGGCGTGACCTTATCACTTGACACTCCCGACTAAATTTAGTACAAGGTGCGAACTCCTAAGGTCACACACACCTGGTTTTGAGATATTAATAATATTAACAAAAGCTATCAATCAACTGGCAATATATTAACTTAAAATTAATCAATTGGTGATAAAAAATATTGCCTATATTAAATAATAATATTTTGTTAAACAAAACATTAATAACAAAAAACAATAAGCATAAAAACAGTAATATTAATATTAAATTAATAATAATAATAATTAATATAATAACAATAATAATAATAACAACAAATATAATAATAATAATAATAATAATAATAATAATAATAATAATAATAATAATAATAATAATTCCTCTAAGAAATATTTCACACCCAAAATCACATTGCACAAATGGGAGACGACCAACCATACCTCTTCATCACCCATTACTGTAAGCAGTGGTCGTGATTCCCCATAAACTATTGGATTACTGTAGGAATCATTCACAAAAAATACTGTATAAATAGCCATTATCAACATGCTACAGTACGTGACCTTTTACAAATTGTCCAAAATGTAGCATAAAACTGCACTGTGAAAAAAAAATGGATAAAATTCTTCACAGGCGAGTAAGTACCAATATTAATTTAACAAATGAATTTTTTTTAATTGAATCGGGTCATCAACATGGACACTTTGTGTTTCAATAACTGGAACACAATAATTGGTGGTGATTTCCTCTTGATGATAATTATGAAATACATGGAAAAAAATTTGAGCTTCCATCCCAAAATTTTGTACAAATTTACACCACTGACAGTCACTTTAGCCACAAGGACCGAGCAAATGCCACACAACATTGACCTTAAATTCTGACCTTGGCCTTGAGTGAATAGTCGTAAATTCTAATCCGACACACACTTAAGTGACGATATAAAAGCTTGTAAAGTTTCACAGCAATACCTTAAGCAGTTGTGGAGTTATTTATGTTTATACCCGAGTGAAGGTCAAGGCAAGTACTCTACACATGATAGGGTAACCTTACAAGTAATCTATATTCGAGCTAGACTTGCCTAACGCACAGAGGATATGGAATTGTTGATGGGACAAACGAACAGATAAACAGGCAGATAATTAGAACAGGATAGTAAACATTATAAAAAGGATATATATTTCAGAGTAAACAGGAACATAGACAAATATTCCAAGAAGAAATAAAAAAAATAGACACGGTAAAACAGCCCCAGCAACTAAACTGACCAAAATATTAAGGTGTATGAGAAATTAAGTCAAGGTACAACGTCTTTGGAGAGAGAAAATGAAAATTAAGTAAAAGACGGCTGGTAAGTCTTGAGTTAAGAGTTGGCCGACTCCTACCACGCAAGATGTGACCAAAACTCTTAAAATTACTTGGAAAAGCAACAAAGACGGGTGAGGAGGACAGACATACAGCAACAGACAAACAGATGGTCAGATAGAAACACAGAAAGCCAGACAGACACACAGACAGCATCATCCCTCCATCCACCCCCCTTTTCAAACTTTCAATCGGTTGGCTAAAAATGAAAATGAGGAAGTTGGGGGCTAACGTTGGCCCGGCGTAAGATAAACACCAGCCCTCACATCCCTCTGGGCAAGTTCTGGGTAAACCAAGTTAAGAACTGAGAGCTTGGCGAGTCTTGGGTAAGGTGAAAATTCAAACTAAGTGGTGAAATCTGGGTATATATTGGGTACTGAAGGCAACAGAGGAACCCTACCTCACTGGATACTTGAATAATAATAATTACTACAACAACAAAAATAATACTCATAATAACAATAATGATATTAACAGTAGTAAGCGATAATAGTAACACTAAAATTATTAAATATAAATACTACTACTACTAATAATAATAAAAATAATAATAATAATAATAATAATAATAATAATAATAATAATAATAATAAAGGGAGAAAATAATTGTAATAACAAACATCAATTTACAAGACTTCTCTAATTATTCCAGTGGTTCTGAGATTAAAGTGTATGAGATAATGTAAATACGTTTCCTCTTCAGTGCAAGATTAAAATAAATATTCGTGACATTTAAAATATAAAAAGGTGATGAAAATACATAAAAATATGCAACTGTGGATTATTTTATATCATAGACCAATATATACTAACACAATTTTGGATAATAACTTTATACTATATATGTATCATGCGTAAACGCCATCTTTACTGAGCAAGGACCTGTGTATCAATATTATATTACTCTTTTTGTGGAATTAAAGTACAATCATCTAACAGTCAACACAGCATACTGAGAAATACAAAAAAGTCTTCAGGGCTTTGTACTGTACTTATGATACACTTTCTGTAACACGCCACAAAGCTTAGGAAGTTACAAGGCTTATTGTAATAAAATCATGTAGCACACCCAAACCTTCAATCATAACAGCTTAATGCAATGCGAATTTTAACTGACTCAGGCTGAACACGGCACCCAAGCATACATAGTGTAGGTAACATGCAGGCGGTAATGTTTACAAAGTGTTGAATCATTACTCTTTACACTTTCTAATTACTGTTTCTTCGTAAATATTCCGGAGAAAGAGCATCTTAGATTAATTAAATAATTTTTTCATGAAGGAGCATTAAAAGTTGGTAATTTTAGCACAAATTATCGTGGAAATTAACCTCACACCACTTGAGCCTCACGTTAACTCACCTCGCCTCTCCACTCCTACCTCCAGCACCAACCATTACCAGGACAACTAAAAGGCGACAGTCACGGCATCACTATCCAACCCTGTCTCTAGAACCTATTTACTGCACTCCTCTATTAAATACGTTCTCCAATTCCCAGATCCCTGCCACCACCACACCCACAACCATCACATCCAAATCCTCATTCACAACAGCCAAACACTCCCAAAACTTTCCCTCCCCAAATCACAACCATGAGATTCCCACCACCTCCCTCACATCAGTGACTCCAAAACTATTATCAAAATCATTGCCACCAAAATACTACCTCGCCCTGCCCCCCCCCCCCCCCACCACCATCATCACTACCGTCACCAATATCACCAACAACATCCAACAAACCCGGTAATTATCACAACAAACATTCTCTATTACAACCACTACCGCCAGGTATATGTGCACCACCAACAACAACTAACCCCACAACTACCACCATAGCACCGTTCCTATCACCACCACTAAACCTTACCACCTTCCACACAGCGTCGGCAGCACCAGGTACACGAGAACGGTCACCGTAACAATCCTCAGTACTGCCCCGCACGCTCACTGCTGCCACGACTTAACTATCATCCTCCCACCACCACCCCTAAGCCCTATCACCTCCTCCAACCATTCCCCTTAAGTCCAATCACCTCCTATCATCACCCCCAAGCCCTATCACGTCCTGCCAGCACCACCCCCAAGCCCTATCACGTCCTGCCAGGACCACCCCCAAGCCCTATCACCTCCAGCCAGCACCACCAGCATCATGGCCAGCCTCCAGGACAAGCACCACCACTGAGCCAGTCTCACCAAAACGTAATATCAGCCCAGTCGGGATTTTGCAATAGTCGATGCCTTGCCCGAGGTGGGACTCGGCCCTCCACCAACATTTTATTATTTCCCTTTTTTCACGACCTGTCTCTCTCCCTTCCTCAACCGGACGCGATTTTGACTTTCAGTGTTGTTTACAGCGCACAGCCTCTGTTGTCTGTATTTATTCATATTTTACAAGTAACTCCCCTGTGTCTATCTTATTTATAATGCCAATTCCCGCCCCTCAGTTGTCAATATTGATTTATGAATATTTTATTCTGAGAAGAATATTGTTCTCCGTATTTAATAATATTTTATTCTGAAAAGTAAAATCCATTTCGTGATGCCTTTGTAAGACCTTCGTAAATCGGAGGCTACAATAACATTTTCTCGCATCACGAGCATGAAACACCATTTTTATTTTGCCTCCAGTAAAACACGGACGTTTGATTTAGTATTGTTTACCAATTTACAACATTGTATAATTATGTAATATCTTACTTAATTTTCACTTTGTTTCATCGAATCAAATTTTTTCATCGTATTTTTTTTTAAGTATTGTTTTAGTTTTTTTATCGAGACAGGTTTTAACCTTCTCAGTGCTGAATATTAATCGTCTGGTTGTAACCAGAATAAAATCCCGGTGTCAAGAGCAAGAGCATTGAAAGGTTAATGCCATACATTGCGTGGGGTTGATCACTGGATGAAATATTGTAAAACAATTCTGTATTTATTTAAGCCTCAAATCCCGGCGGAAACAAGGCGATAAACATACAGGTACAAACAAGATTTTTCCATCAATTATAAACTAACAACGTCCTGCCTTGATTAATTATTCCCGGTATGCAGAATTAACTGACAGCCACCTCAGGCCATCCACCCTCCTTTTTGGGGGGGGGGGGGCAATGTGATACAGAATTAGCACCGAAAAAAATAAAATCCAGAAAAAATAACAAACAAAAATATCGAGGATAGTTTAAAGGCATCGCCCTCCAGGACGGAGCCGGCCAGGCACCAGCGTCGTCGAGCCTCTCCAGATGACCCACAAGAATCTAGTGGTATTTCCCAGATCACTTCAACCATTAAAAGAAGTTCCTGGATCCCTATCAAGACTGACCCAGAGTGACGTGAGAGGGAGGAGGAAAGAGAGGCAAGGAGACGGGAGAGAAAGAAAAAGACAATTATATATATATATATATATATATATATATATATATATATATATATATATATATATATATATATATATATATATATATATATATATATAATAGTAGAGTGAACGAGAATCACGGTACAATCCCTCTGTAAAATGGAAAACTGAAGTAAATAAAACTATATACCAAATAATATTTCATTTTCCAATAAGAAAATTCAATAATTCCAGATGTTCCTTCTCCCCAGTCTACTTTCAGCTCCTCTCTCCACCCCTCACACAACCTGTCCCGTCTTCCCCTTCCTTACACCCTCCCTGTCTCCTTTCATCCCTCTTACACACCTAATCCCCTCCACTCCAAGATACCGAGTTTTCCCTTCCCACTACACTCATGCCATTAATCCTCCCCGTCCACCCTCTCTCCCTTCTGCCTCTCCTTCCACTTATCCTCTTTCCTAGTCCTCCTCCCCCTCTACATACTTCTTCCTCTCCCTCATTTTCTCCAACTCTCCCCCTCCCTCCCTTTTCACCCATATTCCCCTTCTATCCGTCACCCCCCTTCGATTTCCTTCTTCATTCCTTCTCCCCCCCTTCCTTTCATCCCTGTGTTTCCTCTCCTCCCTTTTCCTTTTTCTTTTCATTCCCTCTATCTCCACGCGTCTTCACTTTTCACTTTTTCGTCCCTCCTCCTCTCTCCTGCCTTGCTTAGCGCCACCACCAATTCCACGGCTGACTCCCAAACCCGGCTCGACCCCAAGACTCGTTAGCCCAACTACACCCTCTCCCTAAACCAACTCAACTCATCTAGGGAGACTTCGGGTCATAATGTACATTTTTCTGGCCACCTTTTCCCAACAGTCAGTCTAAATGGAGTTCTAGTTGGCAGTAGCTTACGTGTGAAAGAACCCAGTGACCTTCTCTATTGACCTATTATTACTGACGGTCTGAGTCTAGCGGTAGCCATTTACTGGTCGTATTTTAACATAACATCGACACACCGTAGCCAGCCCACTTGGAGGTCTAAATGTCTTGTAATTTGTGTGTGAAAGAACCAAATGACATTACCCATTGACCCTTGACCTTTACCATCAAGTGGAATCCAACTGACCATTTTTATGCCCCCACTGCCATTGACTGGAGCAGTAAATGTTTGCCTTTTCTGTCTGTCTGTCCGTCCGTCCGGGTCTGTGTGAATAAGTTTGTCCGTCCGGTTAAAGTTTCCCCCGAGGCAGAAGCACATGTTTTACTGAGTATAGCTCTAACAGGAGGAGCATAATGCATGTACACACAAAACACAATGACCTTCACCACTGAACCTTAACATTTACCATCAGCTGTCAAGTTCAACTGTGGCCATTTTTCTGGCCATATTCTGACACTAAGTTCGGAGAGTTAAATCTAATTGCAGTGGGTCCAAGAGGACCTCTTACTTGATGTTCGTAATTTATACGCACAAGAAAGTTACGACCTCCGTCACTGAACCCTGGTCTTTGCCACCAGTAGTCGAGGCTGGCAATTTCAATTTTTCTTGCCATATTTCAGCACTAGATGGATAGTTGAATATAAGCGCAAGGAACTGAGGTGGGGCACTAAGCACACGTCCACGATTTATATACGAACGAAAGAATCCAATAATCTTGCCCGTGACCTTCATTATTAATAATAGAGCACAACTGCGCGCCACACTTATTTCTTGTGACCGACATTTGTTCAGTAACAAACCAAATGCAGTCTCGGGGAGTTGCTAAAAGTACACTATCAGGAGACTGTAATTTACACGTAAACGGATCCAATGATCTCCGTCGGTGATACTTTACTGTGAGTCCCACCACACCCTTGACTACAGTAACCTATATCCGTAAATTGAATATAAACAAATCTATTGTGCCAAACAATTGACCTATGACCTTTAACACCAGCTAAAAGAACTCATCTGTCTATGAGAGCCTCAACACCAGCGTCAAGCCTCACCCATTAAAAGCATAGTGTCCATTAGACTACTCTATGTCTGTAATATAAAGGTAAAAAAAACCGTTGACCCAATCCACTGACCCTAACGACTGACCTCTGATCTTAACCACAAACAGTAGAGCTCAAGTGATCTGTCAAGAGTGAATCTCAGTAGTACGAGCAGAGGTTTCATTACAGTACCCATGTTAGTGATACATTCGTAAACGATACCGTGATCCTCTCCCTGCCCACAGAACCTTACGCCTGTGAACTATACATACACAAATAATGACCTTCGCTGCTGATTTTTAATATTGTTCGATAATATTACCTGAAAAGGGGAAGAGAAAAACGACGACGACGAAGAAGAATAAGAAGAATAATGACAATAATAACAACACTACTACTACTACTACTACTGAACTACTACTACTACTACTACTACTAATAATAATAATAATAATAATAATAATAATAATAATAATAACAATTCCGGTAGTTAGGATTCAAAATGAGATCCACAGGTGGGTGTTTATTGAACCCGAGTCCAAAACAACGAGTATTATGTTCCTGGTGTGGACGTTGTGTACACCGTCGCCCACACTACCAGCCACAGCGGGAAGGAGTCACCCCTAATTGAAAGCTTCCCCATAAGACGAGAATTTTTCCCTCAAACAATTCATTTTATCATGTTTCGTGTGTGTGTGTGTGTGTGTGTGCACGCATAAATATTTTTCAGTAGGTTCGTTTTCTTCTGAAATATGTGACCATGTTAAAAGCAGCCAGCAGTATTTGTAAAAGTCTAGACTAACCCAGAAGCCAGACACCATGAACACTTCACGACCTAGATCATGATGGTCACCGCAGGCACCAATGGACGCCAGAAAAAAAAAATCTTATAAGTAGAGGCGAGATAATCAACCCAAAGGACGAGTACAGTCTACAGCCACCGAGAGCTGAATTAGTCATCACTCAAGAACCCAGGAGCTATAAAACGCTTACTATGATAACTAAAGTGAGTGAGAAAATATTATTAAGCCAGGAGTGCAGATCACCGACTGAGTTAAGAGTAAACTTTCTCCCTACACCAAACTCAAATTATGCAACAAAAAGTCAACAAAAAAGTACTTAAAACAAATGCGCGCGCAGAGAGAGAGAGAGAGAGAGAGAGAGAGAGAGAGAGAGAGAGAGAGAGAGAGAGAGAGAGAGAGAGACTAACTAACTTAACCCACCACACCAAGCGTCACATACACACACACACATACACCAATCTGCTCCCCTGAACACAAACGACAAAACAATGCAAAAATCACAGCCAAACGAGCTTGCGCGAGGGACGTAGAACCAAGGCCGGCCAGTACGTCGCGTCCAAATGGTCAGGATTTTCCACCATGGTACTGTCGTCTCTTTTTTATCCTCACGGACGCCACCTCTCCCATAGTTCCACGGACGCCAACTCTCCCATTGTTCCACGGACGCCACTTCTCCCATAGTTCCACGGACGCCACATCTCCCATAGTTCCACGGACGCCACCTCTCCCATAGTTCCACGGACGCCACCTCTCCCATTGTTCTACGGACGCCACCTCTCCCATTGTTCCACGGACGCCATTTCTCTTCCATATTCTCATCATCACTTCCCTTTCGGGTATTTAATCGCTAGGGGCTAGTAATAATACAACAGCAGCGCCATTAAATACAACGGACAGCAGAAACAGCACTAAACAAACAAAGAGAGACAGCATTACACAACAGCATCCCAAAACAGCCACAACATTACAGGCCAGCAGCACTACACGTCAACATCACACTAAAAAAGAATGACGGGAAAGTTAATACCGCTTCCAATATCAACCCAAAATGCCATTATCTGACAAAAGCATCACAATCATACAACAACAACAACAACAACTACAAGAACAATCACAGAAGCAGCAGAGTAGAAGTAACAGAAACATCAGGGAGAAGTAACAGTAACAGCAATCACAGCAGCAGCAAGTACAAATAACTGCAGCAGCAACACAGTAACAGCAACAGTAACTTCCAAGGAGGGCGTCACAGCAACACCCAGGTAGTCGTCTCACACACACACACACACACCTCATCAGGGACAGTAACCTCATCACTCACTCGTCAACAAGTTTAATCACATTGTCTCACCCACGTACATAGGTGTTATCAAGCTCATTAACCTCAACAAGAAGCTTAAATCAACTCTCCTTAACACTGATTTCCCCACCGACCATCACCACTATGACCCTGATGGTTACCGTGTAGCTAAAACAACGTGGCTACTAGTATTAGAGGATGGTGGTGCTGGTAGTGGTGGTACAACCTGTAAGAGCGAGGTTGGGTTAGGTTAGGTTAATGGTGGTCAAGAGTGGTGAGTTTGGAGTGGTGGGTAGGAATGGTGGTGGTGGGTAGGAGTAGTGGTGGTGGGTAGTAGTGGTGGTGGGTAGGAGTAGTAGTGGTGGGTAGGAGGGGTGGTGGTGGGTAGGAGTGGTGGTGGTGGTGGTGGATAGGAGTAGTGGTGGTGGTGGTGGGTAGGAGTAGTGGTGGTGGGGATGGGTAGGAGTAGTGGTGGTAAATTTGGAGTGGTGGTGGGTAGTAGTGGTGGTGGGTAGGAGTAGTAGTGGTGGGTAGGAGTAGCAGTGGTGGGTAGGAGTAGCAGTGGTGGGTAGGAGTAGTGGTGGTGGGTAGGAGTAGTGGTGGTGAGTTTGGAGTGGTGGTGGTGGGTAGGAGTGGTGGTGGTGGGTAGGAGTTGTGGTGGTGGGTCGGAATGGTGATGTCATTAGCTGTGGATAAATATGTAGTAGTGGTGGTAATGGTGTCAATAGTGGTGGTAATGGTGTCAGTAGTGGTGGTAATGGTGTCAGTAGTGGTGGTGGTGGAGGGCAGGAGGAACAAGGGTGTACCGGATGGGCGTGGTGCCGCGTATCGATCCAATAGTTAACATACACCAAAAGTGTTTTGGAATATTGAACCACAGCTGCCGTGGTGGGTGCGTGGTGGTAACAGATAATGGTGGTGGTGACTCGTAGTGGTGGTGGTGACTCGTAGTGGTGGTGGTAACTGATAGTGGTGATGGTGACTCGCAGTGGTGGTGGTGACTCGTAGTGGTAAGTGATAGTGGTGCTGGTGGTGACTCGTAGTGGTGGTGGTAACTGATAGTGGTGATGGTGACTCGTAGTGGTGGTGTTAACTGATAGTGGTGGTGGTGACTAGTAGTGGTGACTCGTAGTGGTGGTGGTAACTGATTGTGGTGGTGGTGACTCGTAGTGGTGGTGGTGGTGACTCGTAATGGTGGTGGTGTGATAGTGGTGGTGGTGACTGATGGAGTAGGGATGGAGATGGTGGAGGTAGTAACTGGTGGAGTGGTGGTGATAACTGATAGAGTAATGATGGTGGTAGAGACTGGTGGTGGTGGTGACTGATAGTGGTGGTGGTGAATCGTGGTGGTGGTGACTCGTAGTGGTGGTGACTCGTGGTGGTGGTAATTTGTGGAGTGGTGGATTGAAGGTTAGGATCGAATTGATAACGAATGACGGGAAGAATATTAGTAGTGTATGGGGAGGGGCGGGGTGTGGCGGAGGGGAGGGGGAGGGGCGGGGTGTGGCGGAGGGGAGGGGTGTGGCGGAGGGGAGGGGTGTGGCGGAGGGGAAGGGAAGGGGTGTGACGGAGGGGATGGGAGGGGTGTGACGGAGGGGATGGGAGGGGGTGTGACGGAGGGGATGGGAGGGGGTGTGACGGAGGGGATGGGAGGGGTGTGACGGAAGGGATGGGAGGGGTGTGGCGGAGGGGATGGGAGGGGTGTGACGGAGGGGATGGGAGGGGTGTGACGGAGGGGATGGGAGGGGTGTGGCGGAGGGGAAGGGAGGGGTGTGACGGAGGGGATGGGAGGGGTGTGACGGAGGGGAAGGGAGGGGTGTGACGGAGGGAAGAGGTGTGGCGGAGGACAAAGAAGAGTATGGCGGAGGGAGGTGTGGGATGTGGCTTAGAGATAGGGTGGAGTGTGGCGGAAGGAGGGATGGGATGTGGCGGAGGGTGGGGTGGGGTGTGGCGGAGGGAGGGGTGGGGTGTGGCGGAGGGAGGGGTGGGGTGTGGCGGAGGGTGGGGTGTGGCGGAGGGAGGGGAGGGGTGTGGCGGAGGGGAGGGGAGGGGTGCTAAATGAGAGGTGTTGGGTGTAGTAGAGGAGAAACACAATAGAAGGTGTGATAGGATTGCGACATAGTGGTGAACTGTGTGGTAAAGGTGTGGTGGGGTGTGGCAGAGGTGTGGTGGGGTGCGACAGAGGCGTGGTAGGGTGCGGCAGAGGTGTGGTAGGGTGCGGCAGAGATGTGGTGGGGTGTGGCAGCATCAGTGAGAGGCGGGTGGAGGGAGGGGGGTCCTGCCGCAGATGAGACACAGTGAGCGAGGGCAACAGTTTCAAGGTTAGATCAAAACACAGGCACCCGGATAAGCTGCTCAAGCATCAGATGCGGCAGTGGTCGACGAGACGGCGAGCAAACGTTATAGAGACCATCAAAGGTTACAAGGGAGAGTGGGCAATGGTTACAAAGACCAGCAAAGGTTACAAGGGAGAGCGGGTAATGGTTACAGACGGCAGCACGTGGTAATAGGCAAACATTATAAACAATATCGACGGAAAGATAAGGGGAAAAGTGCAGCTCCAGTAACCCACGTGTAAAAACAGCTGACTAAGACTGATTCTGTAGCCTCCTGGACACACACACACATCAAGAAGCACAACAGCATCATCAGCGATAATACTCCCAGCATCAACAAACACGGTGGCCGGAAGAGGAGGGGTATGACGGACGGTGACAAGTGTGGTTAAAGTGTAGGAAGAGAAGAGAGCAAGCAGAGGTCGAGGAGGGGTGGACTGCAAGTGGAGGAGGAGGTGGTGGTGGTGGGCAGCAATAGAATGAGGTTAAGGCAGGAGGAGGAGGGTACGTTTGGAGGAGGAAGTGGACAGGAGGAAAAGGGGAAAGGCAATTCAGATACAAGCAGAGGAGGATGAGAAAAAGTAGCAAGAAGAAGTGGAGGCCAGCAGGAGTAGTAGTAGCAGTAGTAGCCGCAACAGGAGGAGGAGGAGGAGGAGGGTGGTCGAGGCGTATCGACCGTCTAGTTAGCAGCTGCAGCAAGAGAGGCGCCCGCCCAGTATTCGGGGCATCCACGTTCACTATGGCCGAGTGCTCCACCCCACCTCCACCCATTTCCCGACCACACCTCACTTCCACCCTCTTCTCTTTATCTCCGTCTCTCATTGCCTTTTATCTCTCTTCATTCATCCTTTATTACATTTTCTCTTTCTTCTTTCATCTCTCTTCGTTATTCTATTTATGTCATATTTACATCTCCCCCCCCCCTCTCTCTCTCTCTCTTCATTTTACAATTATCAATCTTTTTCTCTTCTACTATCACTTACATTCTATTTACGATTCCTTTTAAGCACTTATATCCCTCTTTCCTATCCCAACTTTCATCTCCCCTCCCTATTAAATCTCTTCTTTCAACTCTCTTTCATTTGCATTCGGGTTTCATCTTTCATTCCTCCTCCTCCTCCTCTTCCTTTCAATTCTATTCCATTCGTGTTGCCTTTTCTGCAGTGTCCTCTTCCTCCATTTTCTTTCATTTATACGATATATTTCTAGCATTCACACCCATACATACATACATACATACATATCCCCTCCAATCAATTTTCATCATTCACACCCATCCGCTTCCATTATCTTCTATCTCTTCTCTTCAATCATCCTTTATCATTCTCTCTATTGTTATCATACACATCCACATCATTCTTCTATCCTATCTACACTTCCATTATTCATCTCACTTCAACTCCCAAACATTTACATATTTCAACAATCCTCTCCCTCACCTTTCCTACCATCCTTCCTATCTTTACTACTGTATTATACATCAGTTTCTAAACACATTCTCCTGTAACATTCTAAAAAAAAACATTCTTACATATACGTTAATAATTACCCCACCTGTAATTGCATTCACAGCTCACCTCTACGTTCAATAACATTCATCCCTTTCATTTCACTTCCTTCCCATCGCTTCTATATAACGTTCTAAAAACATTCACACAATTACATTTTAAATCCAAACTTAAATTATTGCAGTTTTCTAATTACATTCACGTCCCGACGCATCACTGTAAGCCATGCACCTTGACGTCAATTTGATCACGAAATGTAAATAAATAAATAAATAAATAAGGAACTTTTGACTCAGTAGCTACAGTGACTTTAATTTACATTTCAACTCTCACAGATCAACAAAACCTTCTTCCTCCACAATTAAATCCCTTTCTCTCTACACTTTAAAGGAGTCTTATCTCAATAGCAGCCTGATTCAATAGGAGCCTATCTCAATAGAAGCCTAATTCAATGGAAACCTTATCTCAATAGGAGCCTCATCATAATAAGAACCTCATCAATGGGAGGCTTATCTCAATAAGCCTAATAATACGAATAAAATATAAACAATTATAATAACGATATTATTAGAAATATAATACCGTAACAACAAGTCAACAATCAACTATAATAATGACGATGATGATAATAATAATAATAATAATAATAATAATAATAATAATAATAATAATACACATAAAGGTTCACTTAATCATTACTTAAATTTCAACTTCCAACAGACTTAACAAACCAATACTTAACACAAGACAATAGCGATTCTGTACCATAAATAAAAGAGAGTTTATCTTCAACGTACCCCAGAAAATAGTAACTCGTCTTTAAGAAAATAAAGAAAAATTTCCTACAATTCCTAAACTTTCTTTCTCATCAAACATCAAGTGACTGATAAGACAAAAGGTTATATTAATACTTTCTCAACAATAATTTCTCCTCTGTTAGTATTATCTTTCTTTCTGCCTTAAAATCACACAGTTAGATGATCAGTAACAAAGACGATAAGCTTTAGAAAACGGATGATTCTCATGACCAGATGACTGCAGACAATAGAGGCCGGTCATGAATGGAGGATTGGAGCAGAGCCTTAAATGGAGGATTGGAGGAAAGCCTTGAATGGAGGATTGGAGGCCTTTCTTAAGTGGAGGATTGGAGGAAAGCTTTGAATTGGGGATTGCCATGGATGAAGGATTGAGGGATGACCGTGGATGAGGGACTAAATGATTACCATGAATAAAGGACATGAGGATTATCATGAAAAAATGCCATAAGGGAAGGATTGAAAGATAACCGCTCATTTAACCTTGCCATGGCTAGATTGATTGCCATAACTGAGGGGATGGTTCCTGTAAACATGGTAAGTGGATGGTTGCTACGGGGAGAGTTTTGGAGACAGGATGGCAAACGCAGCTGGAAGGTTGTTGGAGAAAGATGGCTGCCTAACTGGAAAGTCTGCCAGGATAGGATGGCTACCGGTACCGAAACTGGAAGAATTACCGGAGTGTGATAACAGCCAAAATTGGACGGATTGCCCGGGATAGGTTGATTGCCATGACTGGAAAATCCTAGCCTTCCAGAATTCAGGACCAGAAGGATACTCTTACTAGGTGTGTCCTGGTCAGGGAGGAGAACTGAGTGGGAGATGGAAGTGATTGTGGCATTACCGTTCCCAGGATGCCCCTAACCGAATTGTTGTTACGCGCAGCTGATTGCTCTGGGGTCTATATGAGGGGTGGCAGGGTGTTGCTGGGGGAGGAGGAGGTGGCAGAGTGTTGCTGGGAGAGATGGCAGTGTGTTGCAGGGGGGGAGGTGGCAGAGTGTTGCTGGGAGAGGTGGCAGTGTGTTGTTGGGGGGAGGTGGCAGTGTGTTGCTGGGGGGAGGTGGCAGTGTGTTGCTGGGGGAGGTGGCAGTGTGTTGCTGGGGGGAGATGGCAGTGTGTTGCAGGGGGAGGTGGCAGAGTGTTGCTGGGAGAGGTGGCAGTGTGTTGCTGGGAGAGGTGGCAGTGTGTTGTTGGGAGAGGTGGCAGTGTGTTGCTGGGGGAGGTGGCAGTGTGTTGTTGGGAGAGGTGGCAGTGTGTTGCTGGGGGAGGTGGCAGTGTGTTGCTGGGGGAGGTGGCAGTGTGTTGTTGGGAGAGGTGGCAGTGTTGCTGGGGGAGGTGGCAGTGTGTTGTTGGGAGAGGTGGCAGTGCTGCTGGGGGAGGTGGCAGTGTGTTTCTTGGGGAAGGTGGCAGTGTGTTGCAGGGGGGAGGTGGCAGAGTGTTGCTGGGAGAGGTGGTAGTGTGTTGCTGGGGGGGAAAGGTGGCAGTGTGTTGCTGGGGGGGAGGGTAAGTGGCAGGGTGTTGCTGGGGGAGAGCTGCCATTGTTGTTGTGCGAGGTGGGTGGTGGTGGTTGGGGGATTTTTGTAGGAGGAGGATTGCTGTGGGTGGAGGAACGTTGTTGAAGGTGGAATAAAGTTGCTCTAGGTGGAATTACATGTTACTAAGTGTTTGTTATGGATGCAAAGCTTCCGTAGGTGGACAACTATGACTACAACGTTGCTACAGGAGGAACATATTACTAACACCGGTTAATAAATCTAAAAGACTATATACAGTATTCGCAACTAACATACAACCTGGCAACACCTGGATTTATGACCCAACACTCGTCAAACAAAATATAATCAATGTTACTACCTGTCAGACGATGAATTTTATGTTTAATTGCATGCCAAAAATATAAACTGTAAAAAGTATTGAGTTTTTATTATAAAGGTAGAAAATATCATTTATATGAAGGAGATAACAGAATATTGGTAAATTAACTAGTTTTTGTGTATGGATTTGCCTTGAGGTTTAAATAGCGTCACTAGCTAATGGTGTTGTTTTAACGGTGCGGAAGTTCAATGATTAATGGGACTATATTCAATGTTGGAAAATATTCGTTAATGATGCATCAGCCACTATCAATTAATGATGCAAAAACAAGTGTTCCCTAGTGGAGCACCGTGAGCTGATTACTGGTGCGGTGGTGCTACTTGATAGTGCAGCGTTCAATAGTCTCAACGATAGTTATTGTTATTTAATGTTGCAGCACTGAATATACTTAAGAGTAGAGACGTTGTTGCTCGTTAACGGTGCAGATAGATAACACTTAATGGTGATATAATACTATTTTTTAGGGATCATAAAGGACATGATAGCGCAGCAGTCAAGGGGAGTCACTTAAAGCATAACAGTGAACAAGAGTCGCTTAAGAGCACAGCAATCTGGGGTGATGCTTAACAGTGCAGCAGCCAGCCACAGTACAAAGGCAGGCGAGGCGATATTTTCCACTTAACACCACGACTACGTAGTGCCCAACGCGAGCAAGGACCCACCTATCTCAGTAAAGTTCTCAACACAGGTGAACTTATATACCTATGTTATCCATGTAGCCATAAACCTAGAGATATTATTATTATTAGTAGTAGTAGTAGTATAATTTATTATTATTTTTGTTAAAAGTAAAACGAAAGCCGTTATGGTCCAGAAAACGAATACAGTATATACAGTATACTATATGATTATATCACAAAATAAAAATTACGACTCGAGGCTTTGACCAGATTATAAATTCATATGGTTTCCATTTTCTGTTGTTTGAAGAATGAAAAAATGTCTAAAAACGCTGTACGCCATCTGGTGCTACCAACACACACGACAAATGTTTCTAAAATGTTCAGATATTTATAACATAACAAAGGCGTGTATTATATCTTTGTGTCCACCTATTAAAAACCCAAATATTTCTAAACCGCTTCCACAAAGATAAATTTTTTGCCCATTAAAAGGGGATTTACAAAGATAAATTTCAATATTAATGACAGAATCTACACTAACATATCTCACTGCATTTAAAGACATCTGCACACTTAAATTTCATTGTATTATAGGATACACAAACTTATTCAGTTCACAACATTACCTGTTAACACTAATCAGTTCAGCAATTGGTCTCTACCTTATATTAAGTAGCAGCTTAACAAGAGTGACCAGTATCTGGTAAGGTTAGGTTAGGTTAGTGCAGGCGGGCGGAACTAATCGTATGTTTGACAATGAAACGTACACGGAAAAAAATATCTTTGGTTGGTCAATTTGGAAATGCGGATATTAGCTGTTTCGGCGAACTAAATGGAATAAATTTAATGATATGCAAAACTTAAGTAAAAAAAACTTATGGGTACTGTATCATGTATAAGTAAACAGTACACCACTCACGGTTATTAAATATTGCAGTTAAATGGTAATGGCGCAGCAGTTGTGTTACTTAATGTTGCATCAGTCTAATGCTACGTAATAGTACAGTAGTCACTATTATTTAATGGTTCTGTACTAAAAGTCTAATGTCCTTAGTGGTGCAACAACCAACGACACTGGGGCAGTTACCATTATTTTGGTACATTTGTTCAGTGTCACCTATTGGTGCAGCAGCCAATGTTAATGGTCAATTCAGCGTCAATGTCATTTTATGGCTTAGCAACCAATGGTAATGGTGCATCCAGAGTACTTTGTTTTATCTGTCCAGCTTCACTTAATGGCACTATGGCAAATGTTGATGGTGTAGCGTCACTAGACAACACACAAACACAGTGTGGTACAGAAGCGTGCATTATATAGCGGTACAGCAGCCAGTGCTACACAACGACACAAGAGCGGACACTACACAGCGCCACAACAGTGTTACAAAACAACACGAGTATTACAGAATGGTACAGCAAACAATACGTAACTTTTCTCTTGGCATACATAATAACATGATACAGAGAGAGAGAGAGAGAGGCACCTCATTATGACTGGCATTACAAATTAATCTCGTGTATTGTCAACTCACGTCATCACTCGTAACAAATATTCATAAAACCATTTCTTTAGAAAACGAAGATAATCCCATTTTACGACTTCTTTAACAGGTTCGTGTATGTGAGGAGATCTGTACACCTACTGCCCACTTTCTGTTGATCATCTCGCTTTACATATTCAGTTTTGTGTTCCTCTCGTGGCACACATCCCGTTTTCCGTTCATCGGGAAGGATTACACCACACGCCCCCCGTTTTTATTGATTTTTGGCTCGATTTACTTTATATTTCAACAGTTCACATTCTCTGTTACCTGGGTAGGATTATACTTCTAAGAACACATTGAATATTCTATAGTTTGTGTCTGTTTGTTTAGGGGTGTTGTCACAATTTATGTTGGACTTTGGTAGACTTTCCATTCAAAATAATACACCTAGTTTGTACCGTTCAGCTGGCTCTACGGTTTCCTATAACACGGTCCCAGTTTTTAAAGGCTTGGGCTCAAACTACGGCTCAATGTAACGCGCCCCGTACTTCTCCACCAGCACCAAGTTTTACGAGCGAGTATTACCACTTAACACCGCCGACTGAACACACTAAAGCCCAGCAATTCTCCGTGATCCTCCAAGTCAAGTATGAGGGCGTAGAGCCAGGCAGGCAGGCAGGCAGCACCGTGCAACAACATGTCCAGCTAGATTTCGAGGATAAAGACACACTGAGAGAGGAATATTACCTGGCGTTTACCTGACGTCGATTTCAAGGGCTCTCTCTCTCGCCCCCCCCCCCCCCCCCCACCACCACCACCACTCCTGTACCTCAATCTCCGATCCATGTCATAACTTATTCAGCCAGGCTTTTACTGGATACGTTTACTTCATCAATAGGTAAATACTTAAAATATATATTCGTTTTTAAAGAGTAAATATGGAAAGTAAACAACAAAGCGTAAATACTGAGCGTGAAATAACCCACATCACGTTGCTATTTACGATGAAAGACTCCCCTCTAGTGTGAAACAAATATGAAATCACATGATATTGTTCGCGATTCGTTCACCACTGTATGGAAGATTTTACTATACATTTATTCAAAAACTATTTCCACCCTTGAAATATTACGGGAAAAACACTAGAGCAATTCAAACAACAATTAAGAATAAAGTAAAAAAAAAAAAACAGCGCAGTGTGTGTGTGAGGGAGGCGAACATTACCCTGACAAAACAGTTTTATTGGCTGGTGGGAACATAATGGTGGGCATGAATATATTTGTTTTGGGGAAGCGTACAACAATAGCGGCATGATTACCTCTCATCTGCATACACTGGGTGCGCCCTATATTTAACTATCACAATTCAAGACTACCGACATGCACTTTCTTTCACCCTTTCATATATATATATATTTCACGTAATGGCCTCTACATTGTATACTCACGCCATTGCTATTAATATTTGATAGAGTAAAAACAATACTAATTTTTATGCCGCATCAATTATTTGCATTTACATTTCAAGATAAACAATAATTCCCACTTTAAAAAATTTTAAACATTCTAAAACACCAATTAGTTCCCCTCGTCGACGACCAATAATTCAATACGTAATTCTTAAAAAACCAATATCATATTTTTGAAGCAAGAGACAAGGCACGATCAGACTTCACAATTAATCGTAGGTTATTTTTTTCTCTTAACTGGAGATAAGAGAACTTTTCTAATTCCCAAAGAGTCTTAGTAAAATTAGTCCATTTCGGCGGCCATATTTGTGATAATGGATTTATGTTAACGAGGGTTTAACGATGTATGGGGTTCCGGGTTGTGTTACCTCCAGTATTCGCCTCCACCATGTCTGAGGCCTCCAAGCACCCTTCCCATGGTGTGGTGTCTCCGCGCCACACTATGTCCTGTTTCCACATTGCTAAGTTTGTCCAGCCTTCACTTCGCCAACCCATGCCACCACGTCAACACGGCTTCATATACCACGTCAAGAGGGGCGGTGACAGCAGCAGCAGCTGTCCACACACACCACCACCTCAACAAGACCAATGGCACTTCCCCCTCCCCACCACGTCAACACGGCTTCACGCCACGTCAACATAGCACGTCAAGAGGGTTTTGGTGGCAACCGTGCAGTGTTAATCACAGACCCCCCCCCCCATAAAGCCCACAATGACCCTCCGCCCTTCACTAACAAAGGACAAAACGCCGCTGCCAGCCTCACTTGTCCGGAAAAATTGTCGCATAAAAAATCATCTGCTGTTATCTGTTCCCTGCATCACTGTGCTGACCCGCGAGCTCTGGCTCTCGTGTATAGGTGTGTTATTATGTTTTTACCTGAGTGTGGGTCTGCAAGTACATCCGAATGCACTTGCATACTTGATAATTAACACACACACACACAAACACACACAGAGGAAAAATTCACGAGAACCAAGAAACAACACGACAAACACATCACATCAAGTCATCATCTCGTCGAGGTTTCAGTCCTCTCTACAAAAAGTATCTGCAAAATTTTTTGCTAGACAATATGACACAACGGACGAAGGATTTTGACAACCCTACCGAGACAACAGGAGTCGCGGTGTTCATTTTGACATCCGTCGAACTCCACCTGCAGATACTTTCTATAGCGATCGTATATTACTCATATATCATCCCGCCCCTCACCCCATCCGCACCAACCCCACCCCAGATTAAAAAATAAATAAAAAAATAAAATAAAAATAAATAAATAAAAATAAAAAACCAACAACGATCCTCTTTTTCAGACTTGAATAAATAAAACCTGGGACTGTCTAAACGGAACAGGAGGGACACGTATCAAAGCAAGAGGGAATTGGAGGAAATGTCAATTAAATCAACGTGGACTTGGTGAATGGCAGGCTGGGGGGATCACCAAATATGGTTTAATTAATAACCAGTGATCCGCAGTTCTGTTGGGGAAGAGGAATGGGTTGAGTCTGTACATTCCTGCTGTATTCTGGGTGAACTTGTACCTTCCTGTAGTATTTTGGGCGTGTCTGTACCTCAATGCTGTATCTAGGGTGTGTATGAAGTCTCTTGTAGTATCTGGGATGTGCTGTGATCAGTTTACTGCTAGTGAGATACTATTTGATTTTCATTATGCACATGATAGACACACAAACACCACTTCATACAAATAAATACACACACAAAGGTAGATAAGCACAGTCACACAGCGGATTAAAAAATATACACTATGGAAGACCAAAGTAAATAACTACATACGTAAAGATAAATAAGAGACCAACAGTATATACGACAACTGATTAATCATTACACACAAAAAAAAAATCATAGAAGAATCTACTGAAGGATATTTTCACACACATACCCACTCACACACATACACGTGAGCGAATTTGTGCGTATACACAGATTAGTTTATACAGGCGCGCACACGCACATAAAGACACACACATGCATACACACACACACAGGCGCAAGGACGGATTCATATACAGGTGAGCCAAATTGGACAATATTGTGCGTATATAAACCAAGCTCCAAGTATCGCATAGAGTACTATTAACAAAGACCCGAAGATAAATGTTCACGTCTCTGCACCTGAAGGGAATACCGACTCCAACAGAAGCAACTGTAGCCTAGTATTCGGTCTACGGTGTTATATCAACACATTTCATTACCATAGCGCCCTATTCTCCGACCTACTCTGCCAGGTAACTAGACTACCATGCATCCTGCTGGAGTAATCATTCATTTAAATCCTCTACACTGTAAAGCACGGCTGGTGAGGTAAACTTTAATTAGTGACATTCTACTTGTGACTTTATGGAGATACCCGAGTGTTCGCGGCTGGTTCCTGCTGGGCGAGTGTCAGTACTAGGTTGGGTAGTCCCCGCAACTCTACACTGACATTACTATTACAGACAAAATAATAGGTTCTTGTGTTATACTGAGCTTCAAGTAGTTCTCAGCATGATATCAACACCGGAGAGAAATGAACACAAACATGCACGTGGCCGCGTATAAACACAATCAGTTTCTTGCTAATTAAAACCCTTACCTTGGGACCCCCAGCGGTAGACGCTGAAACTATGGCTACCGATTGTTTAATAAAATTTCTCCTTTGGGCTTCCCCAACATAAGGCAAACTATTGCTCACCACTTATTAATTAAACAATGCCCTTACCGTACAATTTTACGGCCCACAGACTCTCAAAAGGCAAAAGTTAATTATAAACCTTGATTCACTCACTGGTCCTCACTCTAAAAATGTTAGCCGTCTAGGGGGGGGGGGGGGGATATAGTGGAGAAAGGGAGATTACTTTTCTATACACGATTAATTACTGTTGGTCATCATGGCTGCATCAAATCTCTGCTGAGCAACAATTTGTTCCACGTTTTGGTAATAGTGTGTGTGTGTGTGTGTGTGTGTGTGTGTTTAGTTTTTCTACAATAAAATAACATATTCTTATTCTACAAACTCTGCACACTTATCAACCCTACCATGTTGTTAGTTCAGAAACCTCCACAGCACGATGACTAAACTTGTAGAATAAGCGATCTATCCTTTTAAATACAATAGCAACCCCTTGAATACAATGACTTATCCCTTTAAATGCAATGTTCACCCTTTAAATGGAATATCTTAACCCCTTGAATACGAGGACCAACCCCCAGGCGTACGATGACACTACACTCAGGAGATTAGGTTATTATATTCAAGGTAAATTAACATAACGCTGCAATACTGGACGAGGACCTTCACAACACACACACACACACACACACACACACAACATCCACACGCAACACATACACACACAACACATACACACGCAATACATACACACACAACTCATACACACACACACACACCTTGCTTCTTTATAACTCATTAAGATAAACAATAGTGTGTGGTAGTGAAAACGTAACTATAATCCCTTCACATGAGCTTTGCAATCAGAGCCTAGAGCAGATTTCATCAATGTAATGTAGTCGGATGGCAGGAGGTGCAGTGGGTTAATCTAGGGCTGTTCCTCACTTAATATCTTCTCTATATATATTCTGCAATTGCAAGTAATACCAACAATTAAATGTTGATCTAGAATGATAACCGAAAACGAAACGCATTGATAACATAGATATCTTAAAGTGATAAAGAAAAAGTTATAAATCTAACAGTGGCGTTCCCCTCCCCGTGGATATTCACCCGGCGTGACTCGACCAATCCCGAGCTTCCTTTGATTTGGTCCAGATTGGAGGAACAGAGTACTATACTACACCTGTATTCCGTTCACATCTTCCTCACGTTTTTTTCCCCTCATCCAAAACGAGCAAATTCCTTCTAACTTTCTACATCACACAACCTTTCTCTATGCACTTCAGTACTTTATTTTTATTACCTATATATACAAAAAATATACCCATTGTCTGTATACTAGTGTATTTCTAATGCCTAGTTTTACATCCTATGTCATATTAAATACACCAATGAAAGAAGTACCATTGTTTATTTTCGCCATTACATTCTTTAAAATCTATCTATTTATTACAGACCAATGTTTACCTACCCATATAATGCTTTTCTCTTGTATCCTTTAAAATATAATCATCAATGTTTATTAATTTATATCCCTAGTCTTTGAACTATACACTTATTTACTATGTACCAACTTTGTCATTTTTTTTTTCTATTTTCATGTTTTTTTTATCTCCCTGGCACTAACGAGAGGCCACACTGTGTTGGCATTTTGGGACACAGCGTAAAGGGGAAAATCCTAACGATCCGCTTTTACAATTAGGCAGCGGAAACACGGCGTTGTGATGTGTTGGGGTTGCGTGTGCTGCCTTAATAACCCGCGCCCACACTAAATACCCGCGCCCACACTAACAACCCGCGTTCATACTAACAACCCGCGACATTAACACCCCACGCTTATCCTAACCCACACCCACACTAACAACTCGCACCCGCACTAACCCACACCCACATTAACGAAAACCTGTAATGAAGGGACTCAGATCTCCCCCCCATCTTTCTATGGCGTCTTGATTTACACCATCAGAATAAAACATCAAGCTCCGTCAGGCATTACACAAGCTGCCCGAAGCGACTTGCCTTTTTCCTCCATACGACTTGCTGCTTACCGAGAAAACACTCCAGCCTGTGGTTCATAGCCTCTCATACCTCGCGCTGAGTAATACATATGCCCAATTTATCGTGATTAATTTTGTGTACCTGTTTGTGTATCTACACCTTGAGCTGTATTGTCGTTTCTGAATTAATAAAATCATGTTAAAATGTATCTTGTGAATGATCGCAATCCCATGAAAGCTTATGGGTGAGTGACCTTTTAACCCAATTTAGCCATGGCGCCCTTTCAGAGGTCATTCACATTAAAATGATATAAACACCCTGGCACTCATGGTCTTTCCTGTAAAGCAAGGAAAACACATACACACAAACGGAGGGAAATAACTGTTTAATCCTTCGTATCCAAGAATTGTTACTGGTTACGTCAAGTTTAATAGAACTAAATAATAGATCTCAAGTACGAAAACATCATCAGTGAGTTCAGGAAACGCGGAAGACTGGACAAAACAAACGCAACCAAAACATAACTGTGGAGGGAATATGAGGGACACAGGAGGTGAGGGAGGAACAGGAGGTGAGGGAGGAACAGGAGAGTCACGGCAGGGAAGGTTTAATGTCCAGCCTCTGCCGACAACTTGGCGCTGCGTGTCAAAGTGATTTTTGTTCAGTAAGTTGGAGGCGGTTCCGGGTAGACGTTCCTCCACTGAGCTTTAAATCGACTTCATTTTTTCCTGGACTAAGTTTGGATGCGAAGGACTTTGGCAACCACCGGGCAACTGACTTATCCGAACAAGTTCCGCTCACTTTTGGCTTCCTAACTAACCCTTAAAATACGCTTTAGTTAATTGGTTATTGATTTATTAATTACTCGAACAAATAGAGAAAAGGTATGGTTGGTAGTACTCTCTATCTCTCTCTTCCTCCCCTCCTGTCTTTTTCTCTCCCTCTCTCTTTCTACCCATCTCTTTTTCTATCCCCTCTCCTCTCTCTCTCACCACCTACTTGCGGACAACAACAGCCACTAGATCATATACAGTAATAGTTTAGTTGGTGGTACAGAGTCAGAGATCATCCCCCTTCATCGCTTCCCATCCCATCTTGTGTTATTACTCTTGTATATAAACTCAATATATATAATGCACTCAGTTCACATCCCGCCGTGTAACTGAGGGCCACAGCTCCGGAAGTAATTCAATATGTTGGTATTTTAGAATAATTCAAAGACCTGGAATATTGTATTTTAATATACCTGACTGAGAGAGAGAGAGAGAGAGAGAGAGAGAGAGAGAGAGAGAGAGAATTAATGCCATGGGGAAAAGGACAGACAAATGCCACTGTCATATTTATCCACCAAGGCCCTCATCCGCATGACAGAGATGGAAGATATATACATACATGTTTATGTTTAATACGAAATGTGAAATATATTACCACGTTAATGGAAAATTTAGTGACGAATCATAATTGTCATTTTTTTTATTCTTTTAACAAATTTTACGCGTTAGTAATTAATATCTAAACTCTCTCTAACTTTTTTTCAAACAAAATAACATTATAGTATATCAAAAAGAAATCGCTTTATATATTCCACATGTCCAATGAAAGTTTACGGATCATTGTGTTGACGTCAGAGCCAGAGTGACAAACGCAACATTCTGACAATCGCTGACAACGCTGACTTAACAAGTACAGGAGCACACGGCCACGGCATCGAGTTGTAGCACTCAACCTGTAAGGGGAAACCTGTTAAACGAATCTTGTGTGTAACTTAATACTGTAGTCAAACTCTAACTCACCAGACTGACATATGATCTAACAACGAGGATGACCTTTACGTAGGCAAAAAATAAAATAAAAATAAACAATAAATAACAAAAATTAGACGTACTGAAGTCAAATAAGACACCATAAAGGGACTACTTGTAAGGCATGATCATAAGACAACATTTAGAAAAGACAAAAAATACCACTCAAAATTTACGACTATCTTTCCATGTGTTTGTAAATTACCCTAAAAATACAGTAGAGATAAAAAAATAACATGATTTAAAAGTAAGGAATATTTTTTACACATATTTATAAATAAACCTAAACAAATAGGTGTAAACAAAGGCAGAGAACTGGGATGAATCTTTTACGGTGGGTGTAAATCACGGCCTTAGTAATCCGAGTCATTTACACCCGCGTGAGATACAAACTACAGCACTAAAGTAAAACAAGGAGGAGGTTAAAGTCGCAACCCAACCTCAATAAGGACGTAAATCACAGAAAGTGTACAGTAAATGGGAACGAGAATGTGGGTGAGTGGTTGGGAGCGTGGGTGTGAGCATGGGTGAGCGTGGGTGTGAGCATGAGTGAGTGAAGGTTTGAACGTGGGTGTGAGTGGGTGTGTGAGCGTTGGTGCGAAAGTGGGTGCGAGAGGAAAATGATGAGAATGAGTCAGTAGTGAACAGTGAGTAATGGCGGGTCATAACTCAGTCAAGGTGAGGCACGCACCAACACACGGCCAGGTGTGTGGGGGGGGGGGGGGGGGGGTGATGCGTGGTGTGGTGAGGGTGGGAGGTAGGTGGATGTGTGGAGGGTAGGTCTGGGGGTCATCTGTCACCAAACGTCCCCAAATTTCAACATATTTCAACATTCTTACTACCAAGCATGAGTAATTTACACATTATTTTTTGTCCGTTTTTCCTCTTATTTCAAAATTCTCATTAAAAAAATCATCAAATTTAACATCTGACTATAACAAACGAGTCATTTTTTTATCAATCTCAATATTTTGATTATTGTTATATTACTTTAAAGCGTTACCAGGTAAACACGCTTATTTATACTTAACTAATTCCAACTATTCAGCAGTTTACATTTTCACCATGTTTTTAACTATTTAACATGGTTTATATTTTCAACAAACTATTACACTTTTTTTTTGGTCTACTTCAACCATCTAAATATTACCTATGGCCTTCAGTTCTACCATATTAATTATCAGACATGCTATACAGTCCAAGTTGTATTTTTCCATTATTTACTTCTAATTATAACACAAGATTCCCCACTTCCTTTGTTTTAATCATATTCTGTTTAGTTTTAACACTTATACAACCACAAAAATATTCTTCATTGTAATATTTTACATAACTAAGTGTTCTGTCTCAACCCCAAGCCTTATAAGGGGTTCTCCAGATAATAATTCATTCTCCTAGCCTTACAATGCAGCCTGAACAATTAAAACGGTTTTGTGCTGTATGTCTCGTGAATGCTGAAATCTCTTTTATTTTTAACACATGCTCTCAACACTTACCATTCTAACGTTAATAAAAAGGAAGCAATTTTTACATCTTCAGATTGAGCAAGAGTTCTGGGATCTCAATTTTCAACTCTTCATATTCAATAACAAGAATTAAACCAATACAAATATTAAATAACAAATTACAAGTAACAACAACAACATAATAATAATAATAATAATAATAATAATAATAATAACAATAACAATAATAATGATAATATTAACGTGTAGCTAATGAGAAACATTGAGGTATATGAAAACGATAAAAATAACCAAACAAATATTATCCATTTGCCTCGTTGTGGAAGGGGGAAACACCATAGCAGGACACATCAGTTACAGCAGGTAGAGAATGAGTGACAGCCAACGAAGGGAGCGAGTGTTTGCTCTCGGTCCTGACCACACTCCATCATAGCGAGAGAGAGAGAGCGAGCGGAGGGGTGAAAAAAAAGCAAGACAATATAGACAGATTATTCCCATGAAACGAGAGATATGGTGGGTGGGTGGGGGTTCGTTTACAAAGGTCAACAGGCACTATTTCACGTTGTTTTTTATTTACACAACCAAAGCATCAGGTCCATTTTTTCTTTAACATTACTAGTGCGTGCCATTGCATACACTCCAGAGCAGGTGATCTTGAGTGGTAATTTGACAGCTGTTGAAGAGGGTAAATATCTCGTATTTTAAGAAATTAACGTAATGTGGGGAACTGAGATAGAAAACAAAAGGAAATACATTGATTTAACTAATCAATGAATGGATTCACATTAAGAGCAAGAAGAACAAGAAGAAGAAGAACAAGAAGAACAAGAAGAAGAACAAGAAGAAGAAGATCGGAAAATAAAAAAGGATGAAAAAAATATCAACAATGTCTAAGTAAACAATGTAGCTACAGTACATTATGACGTCAAGAACAAAAGTCCACATCATTGCGACGGACAAAAACAAAATATCAAGAGGAAAAAAAGGACTACACGGAGGATGAGTGGGCGTGTGGGAGGATGAGTGGGCGTGTGGGAGGATGAGTGGGAGAGAGGAGGGGAGATGATGGAAGGGGGTATGACCGGGATTTAAAGCTCATCTCCCCATTAGTGGTTACTGATATACTAACACAACTCCCGGACAGCACATTCATTCACAAAGATCCTTCACAAGTAGTAACAAAGGCATCAATATAAATGGGTGAAAGGTAAATATAAACTAAGGTACAAAAGGTGCCAGTGTGAACAAAGTGATGCTCCTCCAAGCTAAACACGACTAACAGAGAACCTAAAACACACTAGAGTATTACAGGGGAAGATGTGTTTTAGTATGTGTTTTAATATGTGTTTTAATATAGGTATTAAGTAGATTAGGACTTAAGATAGAAAAAATATCCTACAGTATCTTATGTGGTGATAGTAACATGACACTGGTGACTGAGGTATATGATCTGCCTAGTAAGTAAGGAGTGTGTGTGTGTGGTGTGTGTGTGTGTTGGTGACTGAGGTATATGATCTGCCTAGTAAGTAAGGAGTGTGTGTGTGTGTGTGTGTGTGTGTGTGTGTGTGTGTGTGTTGGTGACTGAGGTATGTGATCTGCCTAGTAAGTAAGAGTGTGTGTGTGTGTGTGTGTGTGTGTGTGTGTGTGTGTGTGTGTGTTGGTGACTGAGGTATGTGATCTGCCTAGTAAGTAAAGAGTGTGTGTGTGTGTGTGTGTGTGTGTGTGTGTTGGTGACTGAGGTATGTGATCTGCCTAGTAAGTAAAGAGTGTGTGTGTGTGTGTGTGTGTGTGTGTGTGTTGGTGACTGAGGTATGTGATCTGCCTAGTAAGTAAGGAGTGAGTGAGTGAGTGAGTGTGTGTGTGTGTGTGTGTGTGTGTGTGTGTGTGTGTGTTGGTGACTGAGGTATGTGATCTGCCTAGGAAGTAAGGAGTGAGTGAGTGAGTGAGAGTGTGTGTGTGTGTGTGTGTGTTGTGTGTGTGTGTGGTGTGTGTGTGTGTGTGTTGGTGACTGAGGTATGTGATCTGCCTAGTAAGTAAAGAGTGTGTGTGTGTGTGTGTGTGTGTGTTGGTGACTGAGGTATGTGATCTGCCTAGACATTCGTCTTTATATTGTGGGTTTCTGTTAGAGAGGATATCCTTGCATGGGAGAGGATATTTATTTTTTCTACGGGGGTCTACGTACATCAAAACGCTCCACTTGGTGGGCTATATTAAATTTTCAACGTGGAAGTCGTTTAATTCTGTAATTAACTTATCAATTAACTTTATCTGTCTCATTTTATGTATGTCATCATCGAATTGTATATTAGAAACTTTATTAACTACTTCTCGATAATTCCCACCTCCCGAAAAAAGACGACACTTTACTTCCAATAGATGAACGTTTAATTCTCTAAGAGAACTATCCACAATAATATATATTTTCATCTTGTTTACAGATCACATTTGTGGAATCCTAAGTTTCAAAGAGGGTTCAAAATTATTTGGTTCACTATGAATTATCCTATTAGTGAATTGAGATAATATAGTGTCCATATATACATTATTTTTCAACTGGTTTTCTCGAACTGTCACCATAGAATTTAGGTGTTGGGCTTCGACGGGTAAAACACTATACGAATTATTGTCGGAGGTAACGTCTGCCAAGACGGCCTCTATCATGCTCATTACTTCTCGTTTATTATTTAATTCCACTGTACTAAAATAAATTGAGGGACTTGGAATCACTTCAACATTGTCATAATATACCGATGTATTTCTTGTTTGAGATGATGTAAGGTTGATGGTGGCTGCTGTCGATGATGACGAATGCGATGATCGTGGTGACGGTGGGCGGTATAAAAGTTGTTGGGAAAAGAATTGTTGTTGTCTTTTAGTAACTGGAATTAGCGAAGAGTTATGCAAAAAACGTTTATGTTTGTGTTACCCGGTTGTTGATATTGATAAGGATAATGAGCCTCTATTTCACCGACCGAGTTACTAACTGATTGTTCGGTTATTTGTTTAGTCTTAGTTTGTCTGTTCAACATAATGATACCGTAGTCTGTATATATTCTTGTTGAAAAACGCAACCGGAATATAATAATTAAGATACCTTACCAATGTATTTATAGTAAAACAAAACAATATAAAAAAACTCAAAAAATCATTAACCCTGCACCCTGGGAAAAAAAAATATATATATATACGATAACAAAAACACTACTAGTTTTTTATTCAAGTGCCTGTGGGGAGTGTTGAAAATCCTAGGCTACTTTCTCAAACGGAAGAAAAACAAGAGCTCCACAGAAAACGCAAATTTTTTTTAACAATTGGTGTTTTAATGCGGAGGCTATACTGGATGTCTTGTAGGTCCATCCGGTCGATAAGCTAGCACCAATCATCGTTGGGCTATATGCGTTCACTGAGTCCCACGTCAATGAGGTGACAGGTGTAAGGTGAAGTGGAGGTGTCGATGATGACGTTGCCTTCGTGGAGGTCCAGGTGGGCGTAACCAGCAGCGTGAAACTCAGCGAGGGCAACGCGGGTTGCGTCGTAGGCCTTCTGGCCATGGTGGACGTCAAACTTAAAACTCGTTAGAATCGAATCTAAGAGCACGCCCCGGCAGTACTGCATGACGATGGTTTTGTCTTCGACTCCACAGCCCTGCTCATCATCATCATCTCGGTGACTCACTATTTGCTAGATCCGGACCAGGAACCCGACCTAGCTGAATATAACCAGCTTTTAACCTTACAATTTCTTAACCTAACCTTCCAAAAACAAAGCATTCTTAACTTAATTTAACATAACCAGCCCTTTACCTGCGCACTTCCTAACATAACCAACTCAACCTAACTTAACCTAACGAAACCATAACTACACCGAGTATAATTTAATCTAACCAGTTCCTAGTCTAATTAAACCGCAAAAAATAGTCTTAACCTAACCACGTGATCTAACCAAGCCCGCAATTTAAATAGGAAAATCCAGGTCCGGTTCCAGCGTTGGGGATTAACTTGAACCATCTTCAGGTGTCCGCCGTTAATCACAAATAATAATGACTATAATAACCAGGTGTTCATAGAATTACCTGTACCTCCCCACTTGAGTTTGTTTAGACTAATATATACCACCACATTATTCTTCTCCACTCTTTCACTCTACTAAATTTATCCGCCTTCCTTCCCCAGCTAAACCCCTCCAAACCCCTACGCTAATCCTTCCCTACTCAACCTCCACCACACCACCTCCTCCCTCCACACCCCCTTACCCCGCTCTTCACAATACCTCTCCACACCCCTACCCTTCCCAACCTCCATAGCACCACCTCACCCTTCCATATTACCTTGCTTGCACAACCTCCACCACACCCTTCCCAACCTCCACAGCACCACCTCACTCTTCCATATCCCCTTACCTTTGCCCAACCTCCACCACACCGCCCCACATCCCCCTACCCTACCCAACCTTCAGAGCACCACCTCACGAAATCCGACCAAACCTCATCTCACCTCCACCAGGCTCAGGGAAAAGCCTACTACTGCTGGCTTAAGCTTGGCTGTACACGCAGTTAATTAGTTTTCTTTGTACTGCGGTGAGCACAGTCTAGCATGGCGCTCCCCAAAATACGTTCTCTTCGGCTATTACTGCCATTATCAGATTATCATTACTAATATTAACAGAATTCCTGTTTTATTATTATTGTTACTGCCATTAGTAATATCAACACAATTAGTCATTACTATTAATTATTATTAATATTGCTCTAATCAAGACCTTATTATAATTATTATCTTCACCGTTATAATTTTTCTCTTGATATTACTACTACCACTATCGTTATCATCATTATAAATCTGTCTATCAAAAATCACATTTTCTCCTCATCACTCGCTGTATAATGCGCAATACACGCTCATAATGAGGGACACAATTACGTAATTATTACATATACTTTTTTTTTCATATCCATCCATTTGTTTAATGGAGCCGCGTGGGTGTCTGTGAACAGCTGCTCACGTCAACTAGCACCTGTATGGTCAGCCACGCCCTTCAACCCTCTAAAACTTTTTGTATATAAAATAAACATAACAAAATTATTAAATCAACAATAAAATACTACTACTACTACTACTACTACTACTACTAATAATAATAATAATAATCAATCCATCAATCGAGGAAGAACCCTTAACACTCTTAATATACAAGCGGAAAGGGGTCGAACGTTCACCTGGCGTACCCTCAATAAAACTCCACACCAAGAAGATGAAGAGAGACACACGAACACCAGGCACTGCTGATCGTTCGTGCTGGCGTTGTTATTGTTATGTTATTTTTAGGAAGTGGAGCGTGTATAACGTTGGCTCCTCTATACCGACCGTGGCATAAAGAGTTTTACACCGAGCCGTTAAATGAAATGGTATAGTTGGAAAAATAATGTGAGGCAGCAATAAAACTTTACAACAAGCAATTCCATAAAAAGAGAGAGAGAGAGAGAGAGAGAGAGAGAGAGAGAGAGAGAGCCAAATACAATAATAAAACGAAAAACAATGAATAAAATAAACAATTAGTTTTTTCCCCACTGCTCCGGGTGAAACTCAAAGATGAGAAAAATTGAATCATATCGAAAAAACAAAAAAAATAACAAAATAAAAAATTCCAAATTATAAAAAAAAAAACATCTGGTGGAGAAAAAAAAGTAAAAAAGTCAAAAAAATTCCTTTATATAAATTCACCATAAAAATTTCGAGTAGTAAACAAAAACCAGAAAAATTAAAACCCTCGAATGTTCCTCCATTAGAAAAAAAAACTCTTCCAGCCAGAATAATTAAAAAAAAAAAGTGAGTGAAATTGGATGTCTCGTATATTTGGAGGAAATGGGTTCTCCTGTCTTTCTGGCCTATTTTATCGACCATATTACACTCTCCTGATCTGGTTCCCCCTATTTGACTGTATGTTATTTTCCCCGTGTCTTAACTTATACCAATTACGTCTTCTACAGTAGTATCTTCACCCTATTTTGTCTGTATTATGGGTCTATTGTGCCTATTAGGCTATCAAGACTTCATCGGCCCAATTTCTCCCTCTAGTTTTATTTTCCCTATTACTCGTCTTTAGTGTTCCCTATTTTAGCCTCAACAGTTTGACTATTAAGTCTCCAGTCTCTGGTACTCCCTTTTACTGCATATTACAATCATTATTTATCACATCTCCCTTATCCTATTTTGCCTATTACTCCCAAGGGATTTTGTCTTCTACATTTCCCCTGACAAATTATCCCTATTTACTTCCAAGTGACAATTTATTAGAATCATAAATCACAATAAATAATTCCATCGCTCAAGTGTAATTTACATATAATCACAAAGCCAATTTATTACGTTCATAAATCACAATATTAACTAAATCACTCAAGCTCACTTTACATAACTTATATTCCATTCATAAATCACCTTCTAAACAAAGACACAATAAACACCTAAATAACTCACAACTTTAGAATCATTACAATCATCAATCACATTAAATAACTCAATCACTCAAAGACAGTTACAGAATTCATAAATCACATTAAATGACTCAATCACTCAAACACAATCAACAGTTCCAAACAATTCACATATTTACATTTCCTCCAATCACACATCCCAATAAACCCTCTTAAATCAGTGAAGGACAAAGTCAACAAGTCACATAACCAGGTATATACACATCCGCTAATCCTGAGAAGGTGGGAGCAACACACACACACACGACCAGAAGACTCGGGTCAACACTGCCACTTCACGGTGAGTCTGTCTTCATCAGAAAGTGATCTTGGGTCGTATTGTTACACAGGCGGGCGGTGCTGCGACTACCTACTGTACCTCCTTGCCTGCCAGCGATATATACCCATGGGTGTGATGGTTTATTTTTTGGGTGTTGTGTGTTGTAGAATGGGTGTTTTGTGTTGTAGTATGAGTGTTGTATGTTGTATTATGGGTGTTTTGTGTTGTAGTACGAGTGTTTTGTGTTGTAGTATGAGTAATTTGTGTTGTAGTATGAGTGTTTTGTGTTGTAGTATGAGTGTTGTATGTTGTATTATGGGTGTTTTGTGTTGTAGAATGGGTGTTTTGTGTTGTAGTATGAGTGTTGTATGTTGTATTATGGGTGTTTTGTGTTGTAGTACGAGTGTTTTGTGTTGTAGTATAGGTGTTGTGTGTTGTAGAATGGGTGTTTTGTGTTGAGGTATGAGTGTTTTGTGTTGTAGTATAGGTGTTGTGTGTTGTAGAATGGGTGTTTTGTGTTGAGGTATGAGTGTTTTGTGTTGTAGTATGTGTGTTTTGTGTTGTAGTATGAGTGTTTTGTGTTGTAGTATAGGTGTTGTGTGTTGTAGAATGGGTGTTTTGTGTTGAGGTATGAGTGTTTTGTGTTGTAGTATAGGTGTTGTGTGTTGTAGAATGGGTGTTTTGTGTTGTAGTATGAGTGTTTTGTGTTGTAGTATAGGTGTTTTGTGTTGTAGTATGAGTGTTGTATGTTGTATTATGGGTGTTTTGTGTTGTAGTACGAGTGTTTTGTGTTGTAGTATAGGTGTTGTGTGTTGTAGAATGGGTGTTTTGTGTTGAGGTATGAGTGTTTTGTGTTGTAGTATGAGTGTTTTGTGTTGAGGTATGAGTGTTTTGTGTTGTAGTATGAGTAATTTGTGTTGCAGTATGAGTGTTTTGTGTTGTAGTATGAGTGCTTTGTGTTGTAGTATGAGTGTTTTGTGTTGTAGTATGAGTGTTTTGTGTTGTAGTATAGGTGTTGTGTGTTGTAGAATGGGTGTTTTGTGTTGAGGTATGAGTGTTTTGTGTTGTAGTATAGGTGTTGTGTGTTGTAGAATGGGTGTTTTGTGTTGTAGTATGAGTGTTTTGTGTTGTAGTATAGGTGTTTTGTGTTGTAGTATGAGTGTTTTGTGTTGTAGTATGAGTGTTTTGTGTTGTAGTATGAGTGCTTTGTGTTGTAGTATGAGTGTTTTGTGTTGTAGTATGAGTGTTTTGTGTTGTAGTATGAGTGTTTTGTGTTGTAGTATGAGTGTTTTGTGTTGTAGTATGAGTGTTTTGTGTTGTGGTATGAGTGTTTTGTGTTGTAGTATAGGTGTTTTGTGTTGTAGTATAGGTGTTTTGTGTTGTAGTATGAATGTTTTGTGTTGTGGTATGAGTGTTTTGTGTTGTAGTACGAATGTTGTATAATGGGTGTTGTATGTTATAGTACAGGCGTTTTGTGTTGCAGTATAGGTGTATTGTTTAATTCTGCCTAGGTATTTAATGTATGGTGTATTTTGGATGTCTCGTATTGTATTCTGCACGTCACATTCTTCAAGAGTATACGAAATAATTACTTGTACACCATATTTTGCATCTGCATAGTTTAAAAGAGCATAATTATAGTATTACATGTTTTATTCAGTGCACTATAATATTACCATCATGTCATATTCCGTGCACTTAATATTACCTATCATGTTATATTCAGTGCACTATAATATTACCTATCATGTCATACTCCGTGCACTATAATATTACCTATCATGTTATATTCCGTGCACTATAATATTACCTATCATGTTATACTCCGTGCACTATAATATTACCTATCTTATTTTGTTTGCCTTTTTTTTTTCAATATCGTATTCTGAACGTCGTGTGTTGCAAAGTTTGTTGACAGATCAGCGGGAGACGTTGAGTGGTAATAAGACCTTCAATGCAGCTCAATTTCGAGGCAACAATGCAACAAGTCATGCAAAACCTACACGCCAAATCACCGTAGCCGTTATTGCAGGGTCTGGGGGACACACTATATCTTTTTTTATTGGAGTGGTTACGTACGGACAGACGGACTAGAGGGAGACAGGACGGAAGGACGGTTAGATGGACAGTAGGAAGGACAGGAGGAAGGACGGAAGGACAACTATAATAGACAGACAGAAGAAGGGACGGAAATACATAGAGGCGGTTAGACGGTCAATTGAACAGAAGGAAAGATATGCTGAAGGACTTAATGGTGGTCAGACAGACAGATGAACAGCCGCTGGGACGGACGGACAAACAGACGAATGGACAAGCTGACAGACTAACAAACAGATTCCGTCTAGTACAGCCACTTGTTCTATATAAGCGAGATAATGATATATATAAAACGCCTTGACATGTAACGTAAATTACATACAAAACAGTTCTCAACATTCACTAAAAATCATCGTCAAATTACATTATTACCTTCTAACTTTCAATCATCTTAGTCGTGGGGATATCCATACCCAAGCGAGACGACCCGCCGGAAGTAATGTCTGGCCAGCAAATATTTCCAACTCGGCCATAAATCAGGTAAACAGAGTTGGAAAATATTGATTATGGAACTGGATCGCAGGTATTCAAAGTGAGAAGCTCTACGGCCAATATCGTTTACCTCTGCCAAAACTTTATTATGTTGTTGGAAGGAAACGAAATATACTATTGAGGGATTATTAGAACGATTCTTAAATGATGACCAGAAGTTATGCAAACACGTTACGCAAAAAAACATACTTTAATGATAACTAGAGAACACTATACGGTCATATCTTCAACCTATATTGTTGATGGATCACCAAGTAGAACATCTATTGAATCACCTGGTGGATCAACTAGTGGATGAGGTGATGGATCAAGTGTACATACAGGAGAACCCGACAGTGGATAAGTACCCCCACACACGTTCCAGCTACATTCCAGGTTTTCATCATCTATGACGGTTGCCTTCCCGCGAGAAACTACTGCCATCTTTCTTTACACCTAGTTGTTATTCTTTCTTACACCTCTGATTTGTGGCTCTTCTGTGGCTTACTCCAATTCCCCTCTTCCCACTACATCTTCTGTTCACTCTCCTCAATCACCTTCCTTTCTGTTCTCGTTTCTCATGCTCCATTTTCTCTATTCTGCATTTTATTTATACTCTAAAATGCATCATCTTTCTCACACTCCTTTTATTCTATGCCGTCACTTTATATTCTCTCTCTCTCTCTCTCTCTCTCTCTCTCTCTCTCCTACTCTCTTTCTCCCTCCCATTCTTCATCGTACACTCAGCTTTTCTCTCCTCTCTTAACTTCTTCACTCCATCTTCCTATATTAACAGTTTCTCTCACCATCCACTCCCACTTTTTCCTTTCATTTCTCTCTCCCTTCTTCTTCACCCCTGCCTCTTCCGTCCTCCTCTCATTATCCACTCCTGCTTTCTCTCTTCCCGTACCCTCCATCAACCCATCCCTCTCCCAGCTCTCCCTAGCCCTCCCCAGCTGCAGCTCTCAGCAGTTCAGCCACGTCCTGGACCCCAGTCTTTGGTCAGGTCACGCACCACTCACAAAATATATTACCACCCAGTTTTTTACCCTCCTATTATTGGTTTAAGGTTCTTACACACAACTGCAGCCAATGGCACCGTGGGACCCTACTCGTCTCCCTAGCCTATCACACACTCAACTTTACTGGCACCAAGTCAGGATCAAAATATCAAGATTGTGGGATTATACACAACAATTTGGGATTTTGGTATAGGATTTTACCCAGGTTTTGGTCTGGAAAAACAAACAAATGCTGATATACCGAGAATTTTTTTTATTTTAGATATTTGGAACTCTATATATAAACTGGGACTTTGAAACGCATGGCAAATATTGTTTGTTCGGTCATCACACAACGATCGTATTGTAGACTTCAGGCGCTACATGTTTATTTATTTATTATTGTTATACTTGTTGCTCTTATTTATGTATTTATTTATTATAATGTAATTAACACTTAAAAAGCCACATTTACAAACTCCAAAGTGATCTTCAGCTTTCACTCACTGACCCCAAAATAAATAGGTTCTTCCATTATCCCAAGAAGAATGAACTTACGAAGCTTCGAGCTAAAACTTGCACAAAAACTAAACTTTTCAACAGGACACCATGATGTTATATTATGCAGAGAGACGAGAGGATACAGGTTTAACCCTGGATAAACTGAATGTCTTCCTTTATTATGCCAATGTTTCATCTCACTACAAAATCAAAATTAATCCTTATAAACCAGAAATTTCCGTAGCCATATAATACCTGTCAAGAAACTCAGACCCGAACCACAAAATACAGCGCCAACACGAGCAATCAACAGCCTCCGGTATTCCTCTCCACCCGGCATATCCATGATTATGAAAAAACACACACACATGAACGTTCGCTCTCTTTTTGCCTGGAGTGGTTACCTTTTTATGGTGTACACACAACCCCAGAACAGTTTCAATTAGTTGGTTCATACACCGCGCCAGTGTTTTGTTCCTATAACCCGCGCAACATGCTGCCTCTTTCTTGTTACACTTCTGGGAATAATCCACGTGGGCTGTTTGCTCCACGAGAGGTTCTGGTCCACACGCAAAGGCACCGAGGGTGATAAATATTCCCCTTAAATGAAGATGCAGGAATGTCCAACTGGTTGACTTGAGCCAAAGCACGAAAATTAACGTCTAATAAAGAGCAAATGAATTTCACTGAGACTGGTGTAACAGACACATTCACATAATGCCAGTGAGGTGGAAAAAACAAACAGAATCGACACATATGGATGGCTACTGAACAGAGACCAAATCTGACACGAGCGATCAGATGGCCAGATCCCCTGACTTACCCTAAAATACTTTCACTTGGGGCAACAGCGAGGCAAGACAAGCGAAGTGAGCGATAGAAAAGAACCGCCAGGGGAAGAGTTGCCGAAGAGCTTACCTGACGTTGTGGGGTCTACATGTCCCTTATTCCACGTAGCCCCTCAGTTGACGTAGCCCCTTAGTTGACGTAGCCCCTTAGTTCACGTAACCCCTAAGTTCACATAGCCCCTTAGTTCACGTAATCCCTAAGAGAGGTATTTCATTCTCTCTCCGCCCCTCACTTTTTTCATTTCCCTTTGCTTTTTCTCCTCCCCTTTCCAGACTTTCGTTTATCTTTAGCTAATACACCCCCCTTTCTTCTTATTTTTCTTTTATTTTAGCTTTCCTTTCTCTCTTTGGTATAAAAACACAGCGACGTTCCCATCGAGCTGACCTAAATCTTTATAGAGCACCTTTAGCCGAGTCAGTCAACCCTGTGAATACGAATCCTGACTCACTGAAAGAGTAACTGACCGATTGACTGAGAAAATGACTGACTAAATGACACAATGACTGACTGACAAGACTGAATGATTAACTGACTGAATGACTGATTACTTGTTGATTGACTTGACATCTATCCATCAGTCTGTCCGTCCGAATTCAACTCAACAAATTCTCGTGAAGATCTGTGAAACGGACACCCCGCCATATTGGAGAGAGACCATGTATATATTGCAATCGAGGTCATGGGCCATTGTGTATGCTTTTGCCATCTTGGGACCATTAACGGGGCTCTGTAGGTATCGCAAACATCGTTACTTTTTTTGCATTCGTTCTATCTTTGCCTTTTTTTCCCATCTCTTTCTTTTTCGCTTTATTTCCCCCCACATTTCTGAAAAGGGCGCCTCATACCACACTACACCATCACCCTACACCACACCACGTTACCCTACACCACATAACACCACGTTACCCTACACCACACCACATCTCGTTACCCTACACCACATCACATCTCGTTACCCTACACCACATTACACTACGTTACCCTACACCACATCACACTACACCACACCACGTTACCCTACACCACATCACACCAAGTTACCCTACACCACATTACACTACGTTCCCCTACACCACATCACACCACGTTACCCAACACCACACCACATCACGTTACCCTACACCACATCACACCACGGTACCCTATACCACACCATCCTGCCCCATCACCCAATACTCCACACCAACTCACCACACATCTCCCCATCCTATACCACAGGAATATCCCACATCACACACCATCCACACCGGCCATCACACCGTCCACTCCAGCCGGCCGTCACGTATCCAACACCGCTTTCCGACTCGTTGACTAAAACCGTTTCCATTTTTTTTGTCCGTATGTATTGCCACAATCCGTTCGGGTTTTTTTGTGTTTCAGTATTTCGGGTTTTCCTTTTTTCTCGTGTTTGACAATTCTACCATTATTTATTTTTAAGAAATGTTTTCCGTCGGTAACATTTACAACACAATTTTTTTCACAATATAAATTTTCCTATTCTATTCTTATGATAATGAATTTGTCAAGGCAATGTTTTCTATTTTGCTTTTTTTTTATCAAGACTTAATCAATTCATTGTTGTGTAATCCGCTTGTTTTTTCTTCATTCGTACGGGATTTATAAGTCAATTCGAATTACGATAACAGTTAATCCAAATTAAAGTTCAAAGGTTAATTAGCATTACATTTAAGTTTATCTATAATACATTTAACTAATCTCTGAAAAACATGTCTGTTCCTTTATATTTTTCCTCTTGATTATATTTTTTTGTTCCTGTAATTAGTCATTTTGTCACAGTAGTTCACATAACGCAACACCATAATGAATTCTAAATAGCCTTCAAAGGTTTAACGTTAATAATTAAACTTCAGGAAATTTCCCTTTTCGTCTAAAATTTATGGCAGTAATGTATGTTGTATAAAAATTAATCTAACTGTCCTTCACAAATTAAAAATGTACAACTCAGGTCAGCGTAGTTCACACGATTACGTCACCAGTATCATGATGACTACTGTATATATGTAACACCAAATCAAAAACCTTACACTTGAATTAAATATATAATTCATCTCTTTCCGGGATCCTTCACGTAACTTAACCTAACCAAACTAATTAACATCAGTACATAACCAGAATAATATTATCTACAAAGTTGTAATAAATAATTCAAAGCTCCCCAAAATCCACCATTTCAACAGAATACTTCCCACAGTGACGTAAGCAGGAGCAACATAATAATAAGGCCTACAAGGTTATATAAGTCTACTCCAGCAACACGTGACCCCTGGCTGGCCTCCTGAAGATATTGGGTCCAGTGACTGGGTGAAATTTCCGGTGTCCTCCTCACTCCCCAGGAAAAGGCATTTGTTGATTTAGTGAAGGTCAGTCTCCAGCCTCAGTCTTAAATTCTTGGGACTTCTTCAAGCTCCACCAAGACATGTCCCACTGTTTCTTTTTTAAATAATACGTATTTTACCTCTGCCAACAGTTCCAGATTACTGTACATGAAAAACGTTATACTGTTGTTACTTGCGTTTTATCAGCCACTTCTCCTAACCTAACCTAACCTAACCTAACCAACCCAATGACCAAGGATTGCTCACCATTGAATCATCCTACCATAATAAATTGTATCATCAGAGTACATATAGGTATAAGACTAAATTTTCCCGCGTGAGGATAAGACTAAATGATTTTTTTTTAGGCCAGCTGGTCTCTATAACCACATTAACGTCGAAAACAAGAGATGCTTTTACTTCCCTCTTTGACACATACACAGCTCTCCCTGTAATACTTCTTACTCTATATAACATCTCGTGCTATATTAAAAAGTTTTGCGCCCCGGATGTTGGCAGTGTGTTGTACGACATCAGCACAAAACATAGATTCTAAACACCCGATAAACACACATACATTACTCACGACAACAAACTGATGGGTGATGCTGGGTGGTATAAAGACCGGGATAAACCAAATCAATTTTAGGGCCTCGGTTTTGGAAGGCCAGATCATCACAACAACAAGAGTGAATGAGTTACAGCGGATAAAGTGATAGTCTGCACCTGTCCTTGATGCCTCCAGGAAAATAAGATAAAAATAGATCTAAAGACAGGTATCATTTTACCTCTCCAGCCTTGTATCTCACAACCTGCCAACACTTACACTGTATTTTAAGACTGGTCTATCTCTTTTATTGGAATGTATCCTTAATAAGATAACATCCACGAGGTCGTTCTTTATTCCACGGAGACTATAACAGCCTCACAGGATGGTGGAATAACTCACACCTGTATAAAGACAGACTTATACATATCCATACCCTAACAAAGTATCAACAACCATGTCTACAACTGACAACAGGGGTGAATACTTACTGATCACAGCGGCTTTAGTATACGAGATCGGTCAAAACCCATGAAGTAATATAGTGTGTGTGTGTGTGTGTGTGTGTGTGTGTGTGTGTGTGTGTGTGTGTGTGTGTGTGTGCGTGCGTGTGTGTGTGTGTGCGTGCGTGTGTGTGTGTGTGTGTGTGTGTGTGTGTGTGTGTGTGTGCGTGCGTGTGTGTGTGTGTGCGTGCGTGTGTGTGTGTGTGTGTGTGTGTGAGTTACAGGAAAGAACTCATGTGAGAAACTGTTGTCTGCCGGTGAGACAATCAGGAAAAGATGGACAGACACCTTACAGAACAACTCCCACTAACCACCACCACAGCTCGACCACTCAAGAGACCTCCAGTCCCACACTACCTTTGATTCATGTTGTGTTGGCACGGCAGAGTCAACACCACCACCACCACCATCATCATCACGGGTGCTGTATAAATGTTTCCCCACCACCAATCTTCACACGTTGCAGTGATGGACGCGTCAAGATAACAGGACTTTTCCATGACTTCTTCCCCCCACAGTTGCCTCTGATGAAGCCTTTGCCAGCCGTCAACTGTGTAATGTAAGTCAACACATTTACAGTATAACCATCGGGTGTTTATATACCAAAGGGAATTAATGATGGAGGTGTTGCTATGAGTTCCCAAACTGAATGAATGGCGAAGTTGTTGCTATGAGTTCCCACACTGAATAAATGGCGAAGTTGTTGCGATGAGTTCCCGCACTGAATGAATGGCGAAGTTGTTGCTATGAGTTCCCACACTGAATGAATGGCGAAGTTGTTGCTATGAGTTCCCACACTGAATGAATGGCGAAGTTGTTGCTATGAGTTCCCACACTGAATGAATGAATGATGAAGTCGATGCTTTGAGTTCCCGCACTGGCCCCGGTATGTGTTAAACATTATTACATTAATGGGAGAAAGTGTTTACAGTTCTCTCTGCCTTCACACTCACTCTCAGACAAATAACGAGATCTTTTGTCTGATGCTTGTCAATCAGTTTGCTTGTCTACCTGACTTTGTTTACCTATCAGTCCCTTTTTGTTTATGTCTCCAAATATTCTTGGTCATACATATTTCTCCTTTTATTTTATTCATATCGTATGTTTTCCCCTGACACATTTACACGAGAGATCAAACTCTAAAATTTGATTGAAGTTTTGGGTGTCGACGTAAACGCCAAAATAGGCTAAACTTGGTTGGTTAAAAATTAAAATATTTGTATCTAAAACAACAAACTTGACGTTAAGGCATTATAGAATACTGATCACCTATATAAAATAAGCAAATTTACGCAAGCTAAACAAAACACTTCTACTATCCAAACAAACCAATTACACACACACACACACACACACACACACACACACACACACACGTATGATACAATAACAACTATTCAATTAACTAAACCAACCAGTTCTCGTGTCCGCTTCCAAAATGAATCTATGTAGTGATTAAATAAAAAAAAATTGGACCATTTAAAGACCTTTCCCGGGTAGGTAAGTCCCTTTGGAGGCGGTAAGATGATTAGACTCTATTGTACCAAAAAGACTTATATATTAACTAGAGACGGCAAGAAGCTCCATGATATTCAGATTTAATTAGATGGAATATATTATGCCTCACACATTCAGAAGTTACCTGATGAAATTATTACCGTGACGGGATATTAAAATGAAAGTGACTCGAGTTTTATCTTAACATTATATTTATACAATCACTGAATATGTAAGGTGTCGATACGATCTGTGGATATTTTATATTAATTATTATTTACCTAATCAATTTCTTCGCTCGTCTTGCATCTTTCTCTCTATTATATCCCCCCCCTTTCTTTCTTTCTTTCTTTCTTTTACGGTTTCTATCCCGCTAGATTTGTTGATTTATGCCACACAAGAAAGATAAAGGAGTAAAGACGGTAAGTGTGAATATGCAACAAAGACAAGACGAGAAACATCTCCTAATTATATTCAGGAGGTGTCTTAAGGTATGATTATGTTGACTAAAGACGGAAATGAACCCACACGCTGTTGAATACCAGGTACCAGGGATAGACACATGTTTGGCCGCCCACCCTACACTAAAACAGGAGAAGCTTTGAATGGATGAAAAGAAAAATATATAATGTACCGCGGCTAATTTAAACACCATGTACTAAAAATATTAAAAAAATTAAGAAAGTAATCAAGTACATAAACGGGGAATTTACGTTTCAAAATCACTTGATATGAACCTGAAAGCAAAAAAAAAAAAAAAACATTAATTTCAGCGCAAGTTAATGATGTGTGTTTTCAGTGTCAAGTCGTTCCAGGCCAGCAGACATTTTTAGTGATGCAATACTTCACACACACACACACACAAACACACACGCGTAGTAACAATATACTGTGCTAGAAAAACGTGGCAATTTATCGACCAGTTAAACTAGGAACTAAATTAACTCATTAACAAGTAAACTGGAAAGACCTGTAAATCAGCAACCCCTTCAACTAATTAACCTGGAAACTAGCAACCCCTTCAACTAATTAAACTGCAAATTAGCAACCCCTTCAACTAGTTAACCTGTAAATTAGCAACCCCTTCAACTAATTAACCTGTAAATTAGCAACCCATTCAACTAATTAACCTGTAAATTTGCAACCCCTCTAACTAATTAACCTGTAAATTAGCAACCCCTTCAACTAATAAGTAAATCCTAAGACCCTTTCAACTCATTATTTTATTGACTGGGAATTCCTCCAAGTAACTTTTAAGTACAGTGAGAATCCCATCCACTAAAAAGTAAAACAATATGAACCTCTTTCACTAATTAAACTATGAACCCCTTTACTTAATTATCAAAGTCTACTGGGAATATTTCCAACATACTGTACAAACAAATATAAAAACGGACGAGTACATGACGCCAAAAAAAAAAATAAATAAAAAAATAAATAAATAAATAAAAAAATCCTTTGCAAGTTGGAAATTAGCTATCGGTCACAGCCCCTCGTCATACACAGCATCAAGTGGACGACGATAAAACACAAAATTAACTCTAGACTGAACACGTAAGGGAGGATAAATTGTATGTGGTTCTTAATCTTTGAAAACAGTTGTAAATTACATGAAGATTAGGCACCTCAACCAACAGTATATCACTTGATAATTATATACCTTGACACTAACCTAACCTAACCTGACCTGACCTGACCTGATCCCCCCACCAAGTAGCTTTATATGTTTAATTATTATGCGCTATAAATAAGGGTGCCTATAACAATTCAGGTGATCTGTAGTTGTAATAGTGTTTGAAGGTAAGAGTGGGGGCATATAACTACATTTAAAAACAAGATAATCCCGCAGGAGTTTGCTACCAACTAGGCGAAATAAAATAAACCAGCCCAGAAAGCCGTTCCTCTGTGTAAGGAGGGGGACATGTAATAGAGAGCAGCATAACCACTCAGACACACCCCCCCCCTCACCCCACCCCAGACAACATGTAATAGAGCAGCATAACCACTCAGACACCCCCCCCTCACCTCACCCCAGACAACATGTAATAGAGAGCAGCATAACCACTCAGACACCCCCCCCTCACCCCCCCCAGACAACATGTAATAGAGAGCAGCATAACCACTCAGACACCCCCCCCCTCACCCCACCCCAGACAACATGTAATAGAGAGCAGCATAACCACTCAGACACCCCCCCCCTCACCCCACCCCAGACAACATGTAATAGAGAGCAGCATAACCACTCAGACACCCCCCCCCCTCACCCCACCCCAGACAACATGTAATAGAGAGCAGCATAACCACTCAGACACCCCCCCTCACCCCACCCCAGACAACATGTAATAGAGAGCAGCATAACCACTCAGACACCCCCCCTCACCCCCCCCAGACAACATGTAATAGAGAGCAGCATAACCAATCAGACACCGCCCCCTCACCCCACCCCAGACAACATGTAATAGAGAGCAGCATAACCACTCAGACACCCCCCCCCTCACCCCACCCCAGACAACATGTAATAGAGAGCAGCATAACCACTCAGACACACCCCCCCCACCCCCTCACCCCACCCCAGACAACATGTAATAGAGAGCAGCATAACCACTCAGACACCCCCCCCCCCTCACCCCACCCCAGACAACATGTAATAGAGAGCAGCATAACCACTCAGACACCCCCCCCCTCACCCCACCCAAGACAACATGTAATAGAGAGCAGCATAACCACTCAGACACACCCCCCACACCCCCCCCCTCACCCCACCCCAGTAAGTATCAACACGCCGTGTGTGGAGTTTCAAGGGCCAGTTATCCCAGACATCAGCAAACAGATATTAGTGTGGTGGTGGCGGCGCTCGAGGAGTGTTGGTGTAGTGTAGACACTGGAGAGGATACGAGAATACCGGGGGATTACACCAACACTTACCGACGATACTTGTTGCGGTGAGAGAGAGAATGTGTGCGCGATCAAAACAAGATTTAATCCTGTTAGTTCTACTTAATCCTATATAAATAATTCCTTTGGTTTGTTTCATCATCATTACTTATATAAATAATTGCAGCAAGGACGCAAAACACATACGAATACTAAATAAATATATAAATAATATACCGGGTATATATACTGTACAGTAGTATATCAGCAATAGATTTGCTATGAGGAAAAAGTAGTTTGATAACTGAGAGGAACACCAGGGAAATCAAAAACATCTTGAGTGTGCAGTTGTTTAATTCAATCAGTTCACGTTTGGGAGAACTTTGTCCTTGTAGGCTCTGCTCTGAGGATGGAGGAAGTGATGTTCCGAAACGTAAGCTGATTGAATTAAACAACTGCACACTCACGATGTTTGCAATTTCCCTGGTGTTCCTCTTTATCGTGTAATAATAAATAATAATAATAAACGGTTTATTAATAGAGTTGCAGCCGGTGGCTGAAAATATACAGACTTACATTTAATTTAGACATAATGATATAATATGCATTGAATACATTTACAGGGCTGTGCAGTACATAAATCAGGAGTTGTTTATTATTTTAGCAATAGATGGGATGGTGCTGTACTTATAACTATCGGTGCGGGCTCTTTTGGGCTGAATTTTGTTGTAGTGGCGGACTGCGCGAGGTGGATGGTGGGGGGCTGCAGGTGGCAGGAGGTGGCGATGGCGAGGGTGGTGCAGTAGTCGACGGCCAAACCTTTCCAGTGCTTGTGTGTGTGTGTGTGTATGTGTGTGTGTGCACTCAGTTGACAGCAGAATATTACTCTCTTTGACATATTAGCATGAAAGAGCAAAGAGCAATGCTGACTGAACTAATCTACACTTAGAATCTCATGTAATTTGCGAATACAGTTTAATTGGTAACCGGATGTTAGGAGTCTGTCACGTCAGTGCAGTAGGTAATGAACTGCACCAACTTTGATTATCAAGCGACACTAACTCAATGTATCTGATAGTTATCTCCTGTTTTCCAGTTTACCTTTAATGCCATTATTTAATAACTGGGCGCGAGCTCCAGGCACAGAATTTGTTTACTGGAAAGCAGAAGTCTGAAACATTTAGAGGGCGTCGTCCGGGTGAGTCTGTTGGCAAGTATCACACAGCCTGAGGGAGGGGAGGTGTATCTTATACTAGAATGAATATTTGTGACTGGCCACAATATTCCGACACACACACACTCGATTACACTACAGGTACAGGACGTGACGCGACAGGTACCAGTATATCATCCCAACCTGCATTAAGCCGTGGAGGCAACAAATGCAAACCGAGATTATGTAAAACAGTTTAATTGGAAACAGTAGCAACAGATATTACAGGTGAAGTAATTCATAAACCAGCAGGACGGGCGATTATAGTGTGAGCCAGTCAAACAACACCAGTGTCAGCAGGCCTCAGTTGACAAAGTAAGATGAACCAGCTGTAGTGTTGTTAAACTGACAGGATTATACTTGAGCGTGGAGCAAGGGGAGGGGGAGGGGGTGGGGGTGGGGGGGGGGAGGGGGGAGGGGAGAAGGGGGGAAGGAGGAGGAGGAGGAGGAGGCTTTAGCACAAGTGGAACCTGCAATCCTGTCACTACGAGACAATATCTGAGACACTTAACTAACAGGTGAACCATAGCTAACTTACCTGGTCTGCGATTCTCAATGATACGCACGTTAATTAAGCGAACATCGTAAGTGAGATATCGTCAAACTGTCTCACATAAGCTATGACACTTAAGAGGGGAACCAAAATGGCATGAAAACTGCGCTGAGACTTTACTGTAACCAGACTAGTTCGCTTATCAGAAAAATTGGGTCTCATTACCTTTATATGAGGCTCGGTTATTTCCTACGGGATTGGTTCGGGGACGGGGGGGGGGGGGTTAAAGACCAATACTAATAAGATAATGGGTAGGTGTGAAGTTATCGAAGGGAGGGCGGGAGGGGATGGGGGTGGGGTGGGAGGGACATCGATGGCCGCCCAAGTAGTATTTCCAACTCTGCGACCAACTTCTCTGTTTTGGAGCTTGTGAACGTCAAGTTTGCCGGGCATAATTTGCATCGGCTCCTGTTATTAAAGCCGACTAAGTTCCCAGCGGATGTAGGCTAGGGAAAGTATATCTTCCTCGGGCTTGGATAACGTTTATATACTGCTAGCGCCCTAAAACACCTGTGCTCTTCTTTCACGCACTGAAGATTTAATAACAAGACAATAAATAAAATTAACAATGATCATGTACTGTCATCATCTCGTAGACCATTTCTTTGTATCAGTACCATTAGTTCTGAAGTCATGAGAAGATGAAATAAATATGTATCTAGTCTGTGTCTGTAACCTGTAGTCATATCTATGCTTCTAACTGTACCTGTGACTGCACCAGTATTGTGTCTGAATTAAAAATAAATTATTGTGAGAAAGAGAATTTGTTGTATGTGTGGGCTCTAAAATAGCCCACATAAAACACCGCCGCACGACTCCCTTCCTCTTCCTCTCCTACCTCCTCCTCTTCCTTTATCTCCTCTTCTTCTACTTCTTCTTTTCCTGTCCTACATCCTCATCCTACCTATCCAGTAACACACTCAAAGAGGCTCTTCCTTCAACCTCCTCGGGATTAATCTCTTATTTGCCACTTCCTCCTCCTCTTGCCTTATCCAGCCACCTCCCCAGTAACACCCTTGAGATTCTTGAACTCCCTTCACAAGAGGTTCTCCCTTCAACCTCCCACGAGTTTGTTTCTTATCTACCTCTTCCTCCTTTCCCTCCCCTCCTTCCAATCCTCCGTTTCCTTTTCGCCCCCTTCTTCCATTCCTCATTCCACTCTCTCACCTACTTCTACACTTCCCCATCCTTCCCTCTACTTCACTTTTCCCGTCTTCTCTCCTCCACCTGTTCCCTCACCTTCCTACTCCTATTCCACCCCTCCTCCGCCCCCACCTCCATCCTCCTAATTTATCCAGCCACCTCCCTAGTAACGACCATGAGAGGTTCTACAAACCCCTTAAAGAGGTTCATCCCTCAACCTCCCTCAGATTTTGTTTCATATTTGCCCGCGACGACGACTTGAGGGTGTGACGAGGCATGGCGGTGTTTACACGAGTTCATCCTGAATTTGAATACATAATGTTATATATTCATTCGGTGTGCGGATCTCAAATAACCGAGGTGTGTGTGTGTGTGTGTGTGTGTGTGTGTGTGTGTGTGTGTGTGTGTGTGTGTGTGAGTCCAAATTTTTCTTGATACAGAGAATATAAACGTCTTCTTTACTCCCCCGTGGACTAGAGCAGTTCAACAAAAGCACACAGTAATAAGACCAAAAGACCAACACGGGGACCAATAGGGAAGAGGAGGAGGTGGTCGGTCTCGGCTCCGACTGGTCCCCCGCGATGCCGATTCCGGGAGCAAACTTCAGTAATGACAGTTAACGACCTCAATAAAATCGGGACAAGATTTTCTAGATTCTCCAGAGAACTTTCTAAGAGCCAGGCTGATGTGACTGTCCGTGGAAAAAAAAACTAATAAAGTAAGGGACTGAGCTAGTCTTATGAGACGGAGGAAAAAAAGTTCGGGAAAAAGTTGCAAATTAAAGTAATATATGTCGTCTGTGATGCCGAAAAAATCTGGGTTCTAAATCTGTCTCATATATCATTCTAAAAGTCGAAGTGAAAATTTATTCCAAATTAAAACTATAATCATGAGTGAAGGAGCCGGACACTACCGCAGTATATTACCGCTCGTCCACAATAACTGGTTAACATGAAGAACTGTCGTAAGCATAAGAAAACTTGAACGAAATGCAGATTGGGACGCTTATGCTCGTGAATTACACGTTAAATGACCCCAAAACTTGAATAAGATAATCCAACAAGTTTCCCTCCAATCTTAGGTGTGATTTCGTTGTGATTATGTGCGTTCTTAAATCATGAATTACACGAGTGATTTAACGAAGAGGTTAACGTGACAATATCGGAATGTTATTGTCTAGGAGGTTAAAGATAATTTAGGTTAGGTTAGGTATCTTGAAAATCGTTAATGTTCTGATACCACAACGTCCTCCTCCACCATATCAACTGATTGAAGTTACGATACCTGAACGATGGAACAATATGATTGAAAAACCCAATACCTAACACCGATAACCACACAATTTCCCAACTTACGCATATATCATTAAGTCACTAATCATCCACTTAACTCAATGGTGATTCATTAACATACAAATAATAACTCATAACTCACAAATAATTCACTAATTGAAAGATAATTCATGAACTCAAGATAATAATAATTCATTAAGCCAATAATAATTCACAAACTCACTGATGACTCATTAAGATGCATAGCTTCATTCAGAAACCATCAGTGCAGGCAGAGTGACTCCCCGTGTCATAACAAGCCACATCAACCCGTCTCTGATTAGGTGCGTCTTCTTACGTTTAATTTACTTCAGAATAGGAAGGTCACGCCTATCACCCTCCCAGAAATCATCAAAGGTGAGATTTTTTCCGGATTTTTATACAGTTCAGCGGTGACACCCGACTCGCGGCTCAGGCTATAGTAAGATGACAAAGTACACATCCCCGACCGACTATTGGCTGTAACTTGAAAATTATTGTGACTAGCAAAAGTCCAAACGTCCATAGCAGGAACATGAATTTAAATACACTTTTACACTGAAATTTATATCAATCTAGTGAATTTATGGAAAGTTATAGAGAAGAAACCGATTTTGTTACAGACAGACGGACGCACGGACATCATTCTTACCCCCCCCCCCTCCTCCCTCCTGGACTTTCCGATTAGAGGAATGGAACTACTTTTAAAAGAAATACTATGTCCTGAATATGTAAAGCAACATCGGTCTCCAACATCAATTCATCTCAATACTAAAAGGAGAAACCAAGAGAGGCCATAACAGCCCAGCTCATCTCACGAGACCACCGCGAAAGTGAAGATGCTTGACAGTAAAATCCACAGACAGTTACAGCGGCGGTAACTACCTCTCTAACTTGTAAGCTTAAGGGTCCTTCAGTTAAGTTTTGAAGCTACGGTTAAAATTATAGTTTTTAGTTCCAAAATATTTGGTTTTGTCGTAATGTAAAATTCTAATATTCGAATATTAGTAATACAATATTTTGTTCAATCTATATCATCTATATTCTACACTAGTTCCTGTCCCTGACCACAATACAGTATACATTATTCACACCCTTGTAACTGTAAGGCACGTTAGGTTTTACCACGTTTGGGATTAACTCAAATTTATTCACAACTCCTCCACGCATGGCGCTAATGCTCGTCATTTCTAGGTATTTTTCACAATTTCCACTGTCATCATCATCATTACGACCAAGCTCTGGGCACGTCTCTTTTTTCGTTATTTTTTTCCCCGAGGATTTTTATTTATTCACAGCGTTAGAGTCCCAATTTTATCGTCAATAAAATCTTTTACTGTTCGTATAGTGTCCAATTTCTCGACGTGTCTCTCATTGGTGGAAACATTCTAATATGCAAATGAGAAAGTCAAGTCATGTACAAGTGCGTCACCTCAACGTATTTCAAACTCCGTCGTGAATTGTGACACTTTGTTGTTTAAACTATGTCAAGGCTTCTTTTGTTACGTCTTTCTTGGCGTTTGAATATATTTCAGGGGTTTCATCAAGGTAAATATATTGCTGGGAATACAGTAAAAAGCTTCCTGTTCTTTTGTTGTCATCATCTTAAAATACTTAAAAGCTTCTTACTGTTTTACATCACGGCCATGAACTATATAGATAATGATGGAGAACCTGGACGGTCACTTGGATGCTCACTTAATGCTTCACCTGGGGGCTCAAGTAAAGAGCCTCAGGCGTGGAGTTACAGGTGTCGCGCCACATGTGTTCCCTTGGCTCCCACCTCCATACCTAACTTGACATCAGCCAATTTTTCCGGACTATGAAACTGGATCTCAGAATTTTCAAAGCTTCGTATGTTAAATCTTTCTCCTACCTGGGATTCACAGAGCACAAAAATGGCGTCGAAATTACACCGAGACTACACCCAGGAATAAAGTTATAACGTACAAATCTTTGAGAAACCTAATGTGCCTAACCAATGCCAGCAAGAGCACTCAACAGCGCCAGACGTTTGCAATGATAATCTTATGAGAGGTGCCCCAAATGAGCGACCGCCGACCTTCTGTTTCTCGTGGTGTTCCTTTCATGTTAAAAGAAACAAAGTCCTCAACCTGTTCACTGTCAATGACCTACGCGATGAAAGCTGTCAAAATGGCGTCCAATTATCGTAAAAACTATAGTATTTAGGTCCGTTCTCCTCACAGCCACTCACTTCACCTCAATCATAGGTAGATATGAGATTGTCCGGTTAATATTGATATACTCACTAGTTCTAAATGCAACGCTGAAACCTCATTCACAACCCATGAGTGGAAAGCTTAATTAAAATCTAACTTTTTAACATATTACTTGTTCCCCCATGCAAATATATCACACCCTTTCCGGAAAAAAATAGACACTATTACATTTTCCGTTGTAAAATATCTCATTCCGCGTTGCTATTATACCACACATACTCACATTTTAACAGAGTATCGGTGTAAAATATACCTGTATGTACATCACACCATATCAATACACTGTACATCTCCTATGTTAAATCACACGCTATATTTTTCGCTTTGACATAAGACATATCCCTGTGCCCCTATATCATATATCTCGTCCAGTATACGATATAATATACTGTGCCACAATATCATATATTTAGCTCTAATGTACAATACACCCCCTGAGCCACTATATCACATAGAGTTTATGACATATTCTCAAATGACAGCACATAGCATACACGACCCTCATAATAAAAAAAATATAAAACAAATCCCACCAAACACGTCTCACATCCCACGTTTTCATCTAGTTAAGCTAAGCTAAGTTAAGCTAAGTTAAGCTAAGCTAAGCTAAGCTAACTTAACCCACACACCTACATACCTCACCTATAATAACAAAGATCCTTAAATATCACACACTCGCCTCGCCCCCACAGCCACCTCAAACACAGGTCTCAGGGGCTCAGTTCTACCCCTTACGGGTAGATGAGACTTTTTCCCAGTGATCATCCTGGCTGTAATTGCTCCCAGTCTCCAGGCCTTCAAATTACTCCAGATTGGTTTTAAGTATAATTTGAAGACATACCCGGGGTTAAGTGAAACGGCTCCGCTTAGTAGGTTCATATTTTATCTAGTCTGGGAGGAAGCGCCATCACTATACTTTAAACCTAAACACACACATACATTTATCACTGTTTTTTTTCTTCTAATTTGAATCTGAATCTGAATCATGTGGGTTAACAATGATGCTTCTTACACGCGCCTAAGTTGGTCTTCTTTTGACATACGTTAAGATATTTTTCAACTCGTCTCTGTGGACAAAGAAATTAATGTACAGTTGAGAACAAAAGTCTCTTTAGACGCCTGAGACTCCAAGCTGCTGGGATAGCCTCTGCATTGTCTGCCCCATACATAGACGGTGGTGTAATATCACAATTGGGGTGGGTACAGTTTCGAACAAGAGTATAAAAGAACTTTCGTCCGTGACTGTACGTGTACTTGAAACTCTAGCTTTGTTTGAAAGTGAAATTGAAAAGCCTCGGAGCCTTACACGTGAACACTAGGATTCTCCAATTGTTATACACACACACCCTCTATTCTCGGTAAATTTATTTTGCACATTCTGCGCTGTCTTTCCCTCCAGCAAGTATTTTCGTGTGCAGATTGGGGACCAGACTACTCAATATTTTCCACGTGTCTTCGGGCGCTCCCGTTAGTTTTCATGCTCGGCGGAATCAATAGAGGCAGTAAATATTCTCTGTACATTTTCCAGCTCAACAACGTGACCGGGTGGCCTGAAAAGGTGATTTGGGCGAACATTTAAACCTTGATAGAACAAAAGACTTTAAACGTACAACAACATGCAACATACCAACCTACATAATACCAAGTACGCCTCACGAGAACACATAGCCCAAGCTAACATACCGCATATTCCTCTCTTTTAAAAAATATACCCTGGTCAACATACGGTATTCTACTAAAAAAATATACGAATATATACCCTAATAACACTATACCACCCAATACTGATTTAGATTACATCCTCCAGGCTTGGCTACCACCTCTCTCGCGGAACTACACACTAAGTCACAGTAAAGAACGGCATGACACATTTTCACTCTTGCCAACATACCACATACAGTACTTCCAATACCAACATCTGCCGCCACCCCCCCCTCCCCCCCTCCTTCCAATGAGACATCCTCCAACCATGAACACCTCCCTTCTTCTGCCGCGAGTCAACCGACCACACATACACACTAACACACCTTATGCTCACTTATGGCAACACACCATATGCGCACTTATGCCAACACACCAAATGCTCACTTATGCCAACACACCATATGCGCACCAAATGCTCACTTATGTCAACACACCATATGCGCACCAAATGCTCACTTATGTCAACACACCATATGCGCACCAAATGCTCACTTATGCCAACACACCATATGCGCACCAAATGCTCACTTATGTCAACACACCATATGCGCACCAAATGCTCACTTATGTCAACACACCATATGCGCACCAAATGCTCACTTATGCCAACACACCATATGCTCACTTCTGCCAACATACCACATATTCCCCAATAAAATACACAGTACAGTACATAAACCCATCCCCCAATCCTGAAACCTCGCACCCATCCCTCACTGCCTCCCGTGGTAACTGGTGGGTCCACACTGACACACAATAAATAACAACAAATTTACACTATACCCATGAGAACGTCTCTGGGTCCTCCCTACCTCGTCCTCCTTCCTCAACTTTTAACGGTTTAATCACACTCATAAATTTCCTCACACGTGAAAAAAAAAAACTTCATCGCGGAAAAAATTGGGGGGAACTTTTTTTTTTCGGACGGGTGAAGGCATATCTGTCACCTCCTATATGGTCTTATCTAACTTATCAACAAGACGGTGTAAACTCCGGCCCCCACACCACAATGTCACCTGGGTACGTGAAGAATATTATGGCCCTTCACCACAATACAACAAACCCTCTACGGCCCTTCACCACAATTACAACAAACACACTACGGCCCTTCACCACAATACAACAAACCCTCTACGGCCCTTCACCACAATACAACAAACACACTACGGCCCTTCACCACAATACAACAAACGCTATACGACCCTTCACCACAACTCAACAAACCCTCTACTACCCTTCACCACAACTCAACAAACGCTATACGACCCTTCACCACAACTCAACAAGCACACTACGGCCCTTCACCACAACTCAACAAACCCTCTACTACCCTTCACCACAACTCAACAAACGCTATACGACCCTTCACCACAACTCAACAAACCCTCTACTACCCTTCACCACAACTCAACAAACGCTATACGACCCTTCACCACAACTCAACAAACACTACGACCCTTCACCCCAACTCAACAAACACTACGACCCTTCACCACAACTTTAACCGATATACAAAAACAAAAGGACTTTACAGGAAACGAAGAACCATGAACTTCTCCCAACAATATTTTCTGTAGATACATAAACACTACGGTCCCATCAACACAATTTCATCTGAAGGGAAAAATAACGAGGGAGAGGAAAAAACTAGGGAAAAAATCAAGCCCCCTTTCCCTACACCCATGTTTAGATACACAAAAACTCGACACGGGAGACAGAGAAACAAATTTTAACGGAGGACAAGCTAACTCCTCTGTAAAACTTAACAGTTGGACACACAAAAAATCAACACTGATAACTTTATTTAATGTGGTGAGCTGACGACGAGATGACCATTACGACCATGACGACGACGACTACTACTACTATTTCTATAACTACTACTCCTTGTACTACTACTACTACTACTACTACTACTACTACTACTAATACGACGACGACGACGACGACGACGATGACAATGATAACGACACTACCACATCAACGACGACTACTTGGCCAACCACAACGACTTCTACAACATCGCTCATTATTATACAAGGACAACTACCACTGCAACGACTCCTACAAATAACATGACAAAAAAGTACAACTTCGACAACAACGACAACTACTATCACAGAGAGAACCCGACTATACAAACGACAACATTTACGACCACCTTGAGACCGAGGTCGTACCACAGAAGAAACTACGACCTTTACCCTAAACCAGACCTAGAGCTATACTGCTACCTCACACAAACTTAAAACGAAATAAATAAATAAAAACTAAACCAAAACATTAACCATAAATTTTAATACATATTTTTAAAAGGAAATTACAAAGCCTGTTAGTCTGTATAAATAATTACTATTTTATTTAATTATTTTCTGGGAGTCAATGTCCATTAGGTTCATCGAATATACACGTAAGGTAAGGTAACGTAAGGTAAGATATAGGTAAGATATAGGTAAGGTAAGGTAAGGTAAGGTAAGGTAAGGTACAGTAAAGTAAAGTAAGGTAAGGTAAAGTAAGGTAAGGTAAAGCTAGGTTAATATCAAAATAAAATAAGCTAAGGAGGGGTGGCTAATCTTCAGGTAATGATCCTCCCTTACTCACCCTCGTGTCCTGTTACCAATGCACCACGTAAACATCGACAAAATAAACCAACTTCACGTGATCCTCTGCCATGAATAAACGCAAGCATAATCGTTAAACCTAAAACTGCCAAGATCAAGGCTTATTCATAGTGTTAAAGGGAGGATAATCACGGGCTTATTATATCCATCATACTCATCATTCGCCTCTGATATATGCACTCGTATACCTCAAGTAATTACCTTATTAAACCTCTTTTGCCAATTACGTTCCCGGGTCGTTATCATGACAGCTCCTGATATAACCCGCTGAGAAAATGGCCTCTCAAGTTCGGGAGTTGAAATGGCGCTTTGATTTGGGTGTTTAGTTCTCTCTCTCTCTCTCTCTCTCTCTCTCTCTCTCTCTCTCTCTCTCTCTCTTTATATCCTCTTTCTCGGCTTCTATCTCTTCCATGTTTACGATATTCTCTTATTTCACTGTTGATCTCTTTATCATGATTCTTCTATTTTTTCCCTTATTATTCCTAATAGTCATCGTTCTTTTCATTATTGACATTCTCCTCTCTCTCTGTTTATTTTTCTAATTATTTATTTTTAATCGGGCTCTACCTTTCCCCCCCCCCCCCCAATTTATCGCCCATTCGCTATTTCTCATTTCCTTGCCAATAACCTTCCATCAGAGTCTATCTTTTCCCTATCTGCGTTAGTCTTATCTGATTCCTGTTGCTCTCCTATTTATTCTCAACTATCATTTATTCCTATAATGCTTGACTTATTTTCTTGCAATTCTCTATCATATTTCTCTTTATTTACTGTTTATTATATATTCCTTCATCTCCTCTCATATTATTTTCCCCTTTCAATATCTATTTTAATATTCTCTGTCTCTCTTAATATTTTCATCCCCTCCTTTTATTTGTTCGTGTTTCCAATTCTCTCTCACTTCCTACTTTCACATTTAAAGCTATTCCTCCTTCGTTTGATGCATAGCTGTGTGTGTGTGTGTGTGTGTGTCCTTTCTGGTCTTCCCCTTCTTCCTCTTTCAACACATTTCATAAATACTCAAAACTCTCAATTAATGCCTCACTCCCTCACTCTTTCTCTCATCTTCCTCATCTCTCCATTTAATTTGTTTTTCTTTACACATATCAGAAACATCGAACACAGTAACACAAGTCAAAACAACATCATTATTATTTAAGACACGTAATGTTATATAGATTTTAGCGTTTTTATTGATGGTGAAAAAGCAGAGGTATTAGTGAAAATATGTGGGAAAATTACATTGAATTATATCAACATTTGAGTGAAAGTATATGAAAAAATTACACTAAATTAACCGAGGTATGAGTGAAAGTATAGGAAAAAATACACAAAATTAACCGAGATATGAGTGAAAGTATAGAAAAATACACTAAATTAAGGGAGGTGTGAGTGAAAGTATAGAAAAAATACACTAAACTAACCAAGGTATGAGTGAAACTATATGAAGAAAATTACACTAAATTAACCGAGGTATGAGTGAAAGTATTGGGAAAAAAATTACACTAAATTAACCGAGGTTTGAGTGAAAGGAACAAATTACACTAAATATAACCGAGGTATGAGTGAAAACATAGGAAAAAAATACACTAAATTAACCGAAGTATGAGTGAAAGTATATGAAAAAATTACACTAAATCAACCGAGGTATGAGTGAAAACATAGGAAAAAATACACTAAATTAACCGAAGTATGAGTGAAAGTATATGAAAAATTACACTAAATTAACCGAGGTATGAGTGAAAGTACATGAAAAAATTACACTAAATTAACCGAAATATGAACGAAAAATTACACTATCTGTTGATTTATTACAGATTATCATGATATATCCATTCTCCTCCTCCTCCTTTATCATGTTATCGTCTTTCCCCTTTCAATTATCAATATTCTCTTCTCTGTTTCTCCATTAGCGCCACTCTCTCCCCCTACTGTTGTCTCCCTGTTACTGTTGCATTACATTATTATTCTCATGTTTCCTGTTCTCACTTATTCCGTTATTCATTATATTAATTCCTCTTCCTACCTTCCTTGCTTCCCAACCTTCCCTCTTCTCTCATTCTGTTCCATTATTCCACTATATATCTCCTGCCTTCTTCATTCCGCTTCTCCTAAGTTCTTTCACCTTCTCTCTATGTCTTATTTTCTTTCCTCCTCTTTCCTATTCACTTCTTTCGTCCTATTTCTTCTTCCCACTCTCCTCTTCTCCACCTCTATCGTCTTACTATCTCCACTTCCTCTTTCTTACTTCTCCTCTCTTTCTTTTCACTCACTCTCCCTACTTCCCTCCTCCTCCTCCTTTACTTCTCCCCTCCCCCTCTACTACTTATCCTCTTCCTTCTCCTCCTTCCGTCCCATACCTTGATTCCTCTTACACATTTATCTCTCCCCCTTTACCATGTTCTCTTCCCTCTTCTCCTCCTCCCCATCGTCTCTTCCCTCTTCCCCCTCCTCCCTCACTGCCCCCGAGCGTCACCGCCTCCTGCCACTGCGAGTTTTTGCCAGGCCTGGTGTGGGCGCCTTGCCTCCAGTCCATCATATCACTCCCCTTTTTCCGTCTCTCCTACTTCCCTCCCCGTTATGCTCCGTCTCTCTTTTCTACCTGTCTCTCTTTCCCTCTCCTTTATTCTAACTAAATTTACCTCTTTCTCTCTGTCTTTCCTTCATTCTATCTTAAGTGACCTCTCTCTCTCCCTCTCGGTGTCATTATTTTTTATCTTGTCTCTCTAACTGACCCTCTGTCCTTTCTCATCTTTTTAAATCATATTTTATATCCCAATCCCTCCCTCTAACCTCCTTCCCGCTTCTTTACCTCTCCCATGATTTATCACCCTCCCCTTCACCTCTCCTTCCCTCGCTCCCCATTACCTTTTAAACTTCCAATGTTTCCCTCTCCCTCTCATCCTTTTTCCCATCTCCTCCCCTAACTCAATCTCACACCCTCACCACTTCCCCACACCCTCATTTCCTCTCCCTCACTCATCTCTCCCCCTTTCCCTCATTCAATACTCACCTTCCTCCCCAGTCTTCTCCTCTCCCCCCCCCCCCCCCATTTCTCCACCACTCTCCCTCACCCTCCCCGGGGCGGTAATCTGCGCACAAATAACACAAGCTGGTCGTCGCGTTAGGAATAGCAACACCGCGCGGGAGTTTCTCTGGAACAGGGCCAGCAGGAATGGGAACGATCAGGAATGGTCTCCTGGCACTCCTCCCAAGGTTGAAAATGACTCTCCTCCGGCACCTTAGCGGATGCTAGGGCAAGGGTGGAGGTAGAGAGTAAAAGCCTATATTTGAGGTCGACTAATGATGGCCGCTGAGTGAAGGGGAGTCAAGATTGTCCAGGAGCTTACTCACACACATGACACACTTTCCTGGTAAGATCCTCGTGTAAATGTAAACAAACACATTGGTCCCCATTTTCCTTCCAAGACACCCGAGAAAATGTAAACACTAGACACTTTTTTAACACTTTCCCTTTAACATTCATATAAAAATTTGCACATCATCCTTCCAAATTTATTAAAACGAACATGAAGACAAAAACGAAACAATCATTTCCTACATTTTTCCTTATGAGTTCCCATGTCATTGCTCCAGCGTGAGGGCAGGACACACAACCAACAACAACACGTTTCCTACAATATTTTCTCCCGTCCTCTGAAGGGTAAGACAGACTCTGGCTTGATTACAGGGTGCGGTGTCGGCTGAGTGGTCAATTTGTGTCATGTGGACCTCTTGCTTCAGTCTCCCTAGTGAAGTGTAAACAATAGTCTCCCACCATGAGTATAAACATCAGTCTCCCACCATGAGTATAAACATCAGTCTCCCACCATGAGTATAAACCTTAGTCTCCCACCATGAGTATTAACATTAGTCTCCCACCATGAGTATAAACAATAGTCTCCCACCATGAGTATAAACATCAGTCTCCCACCATGAGTATAAACCTTAGTCTCCCACCATGAGTATAAACAATAGTCTCCCACCATGAGTATAAACATTAGTCTCCCACCTTGAGTATAAACATTAAGTCTCCCACCATGAGTATAAACATTAGTCTCCCACTATGAGTATAAACAATAGTCTCCCACCATGAGTATAAACATTAGTCTCCCACCATGAGTATAAACAATAGTCTTCCACCATGAGTATAAACATTAGTCTCCCACCATGAGTATAAACAATAGTCTTCCACCATGAGTATAAACATTAGTCTCCCACCATGAGTATAAACATTAGTCTCCCACCATGAGTATAAACCTTTAGTCTCCCACCAAGATTATTCTCTCCCCCTCCTACTCCACATATCAAGAAGCGCTCAACACACTGACCCTTTCGACTCTCACTGACCATCACCACGACCTCATCTGCAAATTTGGTAAGAAGCTTCTACACCATCCCCGACACCGGCTCCTACTACCGCCTGAGATCCCTAGTCCGAGAATTGCTGTTCGACACCACAACCGCATCCAGCCCATACGTGCACGAACTCATCGCTATAGGAACAGCCCAGTCCCAACCATTGTAAAAATTATCAATAACTTGTAATAAATCAGTGTATTCACTCCCAGTAAACACTACTCCTTGCACTGTCACTATGTTGAAATGAACTGTAGTTTGAGCTTTTCCCCATCTAGTTATTATATGTCTTATTTGTGTCACTTATGTTACTTGTATATTATTTGTAATTCGTAACCCATTCCCCAAATATGTAACTGTATATTTTCAGCCTTCTGGCTGCCAAGCTCTTTCAATAAACCGTTAATTATTATTATTATTATTAATATTATTATTATTATTAGTCTCCCACCATGAGTATAAACAATAGTCTCCCACCATGAGTATAAACATTAGTCTCCCACCATGAGTATAAACATTAGTCTCCCACCATGAGTATAAACATTAGTCTCCCACCATGAGTATAAACATTAGTCTCCTACCATGAGTATAAACATTAGTCTCCCACCATGAGTATAAACATTAGTCTCCCACCATGAGTATAAACAGTAGTCTCCCACCATGAGTATAAACACTATTCTCCCCATGATAATCTCCCACTGTGAGAGAGACAGAGAGAAAGAAAAATAGAGGGAGAATGAGAGGAAGAAAATAGTGAGAGAGAAAGGGGAGACAGAATGAGAGAAAAAGAGAGAAAACACACAAATACACACACACACACACACACACACACACACACTCCCCGCTTATTAGCTCAGGGGGAGAGTAAACACACACACACACAGACACAAACAAAATAGCCCGACAAAGTGACTCTCTCGCCTCCTCTTTACCACCATCACGCCACTAAGAGTCACTGGTCCTGAAGAAAGAGGAGCCGCCAAAATGAGTGTTTTACTTGAACACATTACGTCGACGCCTGAGTAATGCCTCTTGTCCTTTTTGTGACACCTCTGCTCGGGCGGTCCCTCACAACATGCTGGGGAGGGTGGGGGGAGAGAGGGGATGGTGTGGGAATGGGAAGGTGTGGGGGGAAGGGAGGGAGGGAGGGAGGGTTCTGAAGCCCTTGAGACTATGAGGGAAAAATGTCTACGTGATATAAAACAGAACAATTCTTTCTCGTCTCTCCAGCTACGAGTCAGTCCGCTTTCCATCTCCAGCTAAGAGTCAGTCTAATTCCAGCTAAGTCAGTCAGTTTCCAGTTAAGAGTCAGTCAGCCTCTACTCTTCAGCTAAAAATCAGTCCGCCTCCTGTCTCCAACTAAGAGTCAACCAGTTTGTCTCCAGGTATCAGTCTGTCTCCAAACAAGTCTCGGTCTCCAGTCTTCAGTCTCTAAAAAAATTATCCCCAAGAGTACATACAACTGTCTCCCATAATAATTTCCCCAAAAGTATATAGCCTACAATTTCCCCAAAAGTATATAGCCTACAATTTCCCCAAAAGTATATAGCCTACAATTTCCCCAAAAGTATATACAATTCCTCCCATAATAAATTCCCCCGAGAGAATATACAGAAGACCTCGTAATAATCGTCCCTCAGGAATATACAGCATGTTTAGGCATATATTCCCCCAAGATTATTTTAAACACTTCCAAGATTTCCAAAATATATAAGGCAAATATAACAAGGACATTTGTGGGCCAAGAACAAGGTGGAGGAGGAGGAGGAGGAGGAGGAGGAAGAGTGTACAGTATTCCCCCACGAGGAACAATAGGTCACTCGGCAATCACCGACAAAACAATTCCTTAATGCTATATATTGGCTTGTCAGGCCGGCAGGTGACCATACATGTACTGTGTGTGTGTGCTAGAGAGAGAGGGGGGAGGGGGGGGGGGGAGGCGGCGGCACATAAGGCTTACAAACACCATCACAGATACAGCACAATTGTTGACCAGGGTTTCCACATCGTCCCAAAAAAGTGTCCACCACAAACAACAGGGATTAGAGAGTCGCTACCAAAGTCCACACACAAACAAGATCCCAAACAGCGGTACTGCAATATCCATTCAGCTTTGCCTCACTCACCCAAGAGGAATAACAGTCCAAAGGCGATTCTCCACTAATTGCATATGCAACGACCTCCTGTATAATTCCCCAGTGAGAGTACAGGCAATAATCCCCGTACAGTCCTCCACTGAGTAAACACAATCAACCTCTACTGAAAGTGTAAAACCACAATCTCCCGTGACAATCCTCTACAGTGTGCATAACCCATCTCCTGTCACTACCATGAGTACAGTATCAGCCCCCCCCCCCCCCTACCACACACACACACTCCCTGTGACAAGTTTTCACCTATAGGTCTATTTAAACCATACAGAAAACCCTTAACTAGAATATATACTCACAAAAACTCTCCTGGTAACTATTCGTGAGTCAACCACTAAATTCATTAACTTTGTTTTGACCATAGGACTTTTATTCCTTGGAAAAGTTCACGCTGTTTTATGGGAATGATGCTTTCTTCATATCTTTCTTATTGTCAACTTTTCCTGTTAGTTTTAGCATTTATTTTCTTTGTTGTTTGTTGCCTGGCGGGGGAGTGGTGTGGTGCCTCCAATAGTCGCAAGTCATTATTCAGGCGACCCACTCAAGAGTCCCCTCGTGTCCTGAGCCACCGCCGCCAATATATATCTCTCGCCATTCCCCAATACCTATTCCAGTAGATTACGTCAGGTGCAATCTTTTCAGGCCGACCTCCTCTTCCACCCCCAGGCTTTGCTATCTCCCTCTCTATGCTTCTCATACCTCCAGGCTCGCCCCCTACCTCCCTCTCTATACCTCCAGGTTCTACTATCACCCTCATTACCAAGGGCGACCTTCTCTCATTCCTTCATGTCCTGTTACCTCCGTCTTCCCTCAAGCCTGGACGACTTCCTCTTATACCTCCAGGTTCTGCTAGCGCCTCCTCCCTCTCTTCCCCTCTATTAGGATCGACCTCCTCTTATACCTCTAAGGTCTACTTCCTCTCTCTCTTTCTCCCTCCCTCTTCCCCTCCATCACGGACGACCTCCTCTTATACCTTCACTGTCGACCATCTCCCACGTCTCTCCCTCCACCCGGGGTTAGCTCAGACCTTTACATGTAGAGCATCATGCGAGCCCCTTAAAATATTACTGTATATGCCACTCAGGACAGCACAAAACCTGGCCTTCGGTACTCTAGGAATGTGGTAGTTCGTCTTGATCTGTTTCAAGCTAATTTTTCCATATACATGCAAAGTATATTATCATACTAATATATAATGGTAAATGACTTCCATACCCAGATTTGGGCTCGGTCTGGCTGCCGGGGATATCTGGAAGTTAGCCTTGAAGGATTTTTTCCCCTTTCTTAAGGATGCAGCAGGGCATCCCTGGACCGCTAAAATGTTATTGTGTGCGTCACTCAGGCACTGCAAAGGGGTTGAAGCCTGATGCCTCGGGTAGTGAAGGGAACACTCTTAAGGCATCTTCTATCTTCCTCGCATCAAGCTCGTCTTAACACAACTTTCTTCAGTGTATAAAATATTATTGTATCCGCCACTTAACACAGCAACACAGTACGAATTGAATCTTCAGCCAGTTACGGACGGCGAGGGACAGTTTTCAAGTTATCTCGGATTGTCTTCCCATCAAAAACACCTATTTGACTTATTACACGTCTCTTCATGTAATGTATTCAAATGTTTTTTGTGTTTTTCTAATTATTTACGTCCTTCAGCACGCAAGAGAGCACGAACTTGAAGCCTAGAGTAGTGTGTGTGTGTGTGTGTGTGTGTGTGTGTGTGGGTGTGTGTGGGTGTGCGTGTGCGTGTGGGTGGGTGGGTGGGTGTGGGGGCGTGTGTGGGTGTGTGTGTGTGCGTGTGCGTGTGTTAGCACTGAAGTAGTATTCTTCAAAAGGCTCTCACACACTACTCACATCTAATCGACATAAACCATCCCCCTCTTGGTGTATAAAAATTGCAGACGTACTAAAAGTGCTGCGATAAAATTTATTTATTTTCCTACGTGTCACTTAGAAAGGATGACTGTCCAGTCGAGGTACAGTACGGGGGGGGGGGGGGAAGGGGCTGGCCGAGTGATGCTACAGTCGGATTTTCACATGGATCCAGTTTATTTTGAAAAGCTGGACGATCAAACATTTCTCTCCCGTTTTTTTCTACGTTTTTGTCAATTTAAAGCAACAAGGTGATTTTTTTCTCACTACAAACTCCCCATCATTTAAGTACATTATTATATTGTTTCGTTACATCCACTAAGTTTCACTAAAACACCCGTGGCTGAGTACCTAGCGGGGTTTCATTCCGAGGTTGTGGCTGTACCGAGTGTGGTTATGCATATGGCAATACTGTACTGAATCCTATTTCAAGATTGTGACAGAACCCAATTACAGTAAAAATTAGTATTAATACCAAACCAAATTAGTTCTGGAATTAGAGGTAGTACCGAAGCCAATTTCAGCAAGAGTTTGCAGGTGTACCAAAGCCAATTACATCTGGTATAAATAATGGTACCAACCCCAATTACAGAGGAATCATGAAACATTACCAAAGCCAATTTCAGAATGCCATTGCAGCAGGAGCCTTATAGCCAGGATTATGACACACACGTGGGTGACCTTTGCCCCGCCAGGACATGACAAACATAACAAGATTATCTCTCGCTAAAGCCACTCACTTACCAACAGCCTCACGCAAAATGCATTCCAAGTTTTACACACACACACACACACACACACACACACACACAGTAAAATATAGATGTCTGGTCTTATTATCAGGGCAACAGGCTACACACCCCGGCTCAGAACATAGAGATTGGCAGGCAGAAAATTAAGTATCGCGATGAGAGGAGACACCACCTCCACCTAGGAGAGGAGGGGGGAGGGGGATGTAAGAGGGGAGGGGTAGTGAGGAGGGAGGGGTAGTGAGGAGGGAGGGGTAGTGAGGGGGGAGGGGTGGTGAGGAGGGAGAGGTGAAAGTGAGGTGGGAGGGGTGGAAGAGGGGAAGAGCAGTAAGGAAGGAGAGAAGGATGAGGGGATGGAGAAATGGAAGAGGTAAGGGAAGGATGGAAAAGGGAAGGGGCAGGAGAAAAAGAGAGAAGGAAAGATGAGGGGAGAAATAAGAGAGTGAGGGGTAGAATAGAATGGGAAACGCTGCAGAGGTGAGGGGAAGGTGGACAAGGTGAGGGAGAAATGGAAGGGGTGAGAGAGAGTGTCGGGATGAAAAAGCTAAGGGAGAGAGAATAAGTGAGAGATGAAAGAAGTGAGGGAAGGCCGAGAGAGGGAGTTAAAGCATTTGGGAAAGGGAGGAAGAGGAGATTGGAAAAGGGAAAATGTCGCGAGAGAGCAGGAGAGAATGTGAGAGAGAATATAATAAAGAACCTGCCAAAAAAAAAAAAAGAAGAGAAGCAGAGACCTTGAGAGAATGAGAGGGAGAAGACCCGGAAGGAAGAGAAGAGGAAGAGGCCGTGCGATAGAGGAAGATGGTGACCTGGCAGAAAGAAGGGGAGCAATCCGGGAAGTGGGCTAGGTTAGGTTAGGTTAGGGCTAGGTTAGGTTAGGTTAGGTTAGGTTTAGGTTAGGTTAGGTTAGGAGCAGCACAAGACAAAACACCATGTTATACAAGAACAAGAAGACGAAGGTAGAAGGCAACGTAAGAGGGAACAAGGTAGAAGGAAGAGGGGAGAAGAAGGAAGAAAAAGTTGGAAGAGGGGAGGAGACGGTAAATAATAAGAAAGCGGAAGGAATAACATGAGGGGAAGAGAAAGGTAAAGAAGACGGAGGAGAAACAAGGAACGTTAATAATAGTGATGAAGAGAAAGGTAATTAAGAGAGAACAAGACGTTAAATAAAAAGGGAAGAGGAAAGTAGTGTTAGTATTGGTTGTGTTGTGTCTTTTCTTGTTGCGGGTGTTGTTGTGGTTGTTTGTAGTGTTGTGGGGTGGGTTGTAGTAGTGTTTGGTTGGACAATTGTGTTGTTTAGAGTTTGGGTAGTTGTTGTTGGCCCCCTTGCGTTGTGTGGTGGGTTTTTTTTAAGTGGTGTGTGTGTTTTTTGGTTGGTGGGTTTAGGGTAGTGGGGTTTTGGGCGGGGTTAATTTGTGTGTTTGTTGGGGTGTAGGGGTGTGTAAGTTTTAGTTGTGTTTTAAGTTGTTTGTTTAGTGTTGTTTTTTTTTTTTTTGCGCACAGTTTTGGGTGTGGGTTATTGGTTTGTGGTGTTTTTTAAGTGGGGTTTGTGTGGTGTGTTGGGTGTGGGTGCGTGGGGTGTTAAGTTTTTTTAAAGGTTGTGTGGTGGGGTTGGCTCCTGTTTTTTGTTGGTTTGTTTTAAGGTGTGAAGTTGGTTTGGCTCTACGGTTGATGTTTGTGGGTTTGTGTAGGGTGGGGTCGTGTAGGTATGGGGGTAGGTGAGACGCTCCAAAAGGTGGGTGGTAAGTGTGTTTAATTGTTTTAATATTAAGGTAGTTTTGTGTGGTTCTTGTCGTGTTGCCCTTCCTGGTTCCGTGGTTTACGAGCTTGTTCAACCCCCCTTTTGTTTGGGTTGCCCTTAGTCCTGTTAGCGGCCTTCGTAGTCACGCGTTAGTGTCTCGTGCTTTGTCTATGCCCCGGGCAGTGTTTATTTAAAGGTTTTAGCTTTTGTTGGGTGTGGTGTAGAGTATGTTTTTTGGTGTTGTTTGTGTTTTGGTTTTGGTGTTTTGTTTTAGGTTTTTGGTTGAGTTGGTGTTGGGCTTGTTTTCGTTGTTTGGGGGTGTGTTTGGGAGGTATGGTTTGGGTGGTGTGGGTGTAGGTGTAAAAGTGTGTTTGTTTGTTTTGATTTTAGCGGTGTGCTTTTGTTTTGTGTGTTTGTTTTAAGTGGTGGTTGTTTTGGTAAGAGTTGGTGTTTTATGTTCGTGGGTGGGTTGGTGTTGTGGTTTTAGTTTGGGTTTTGTGTGGTGGTTGTGTGGTGGGGTATTGTTGTGTGTGGATTGGTGTGTGGGTGGTAGTTTTGTTGTGTGTTGTGGCTGTTGTGCTTGTTAATGTGTGTGTGGTGGTTTAAGTTTTGTTGGTATGGTTCGTGGGGGTTTTGTTGTTTTTTTGGGGGTGTGTGGGTTTGTGAAGTGGTGGTTGTTGGTGTGTGTTGTTTGTTAAGTGGTGGTGGGTGGTATGGATTGTGTGGTTTTTTGTGGTGGGTGTTGTGGTGTTGGTGTGGTTGTTGTGTCTTTTGGGGGGTTTGGTATTGGTGGTGGTAGTAAGTGGGTTATTTGTGGGTATGTGTTGTGTAGTTGATTGTGTTGTAGTGGTAGTGTCTTGTTATACAGTCTTTGGTTCTTGGTCTTCCTTCACACGTGTAGCTCGCGTGTTTGTAGGGGGT
>CAUDMG010001672.1:2535000-2542641 GCA_958450375.1 Homarus gammarus | reverse complement strand
TGTTATTGTTTGAAAGACAAGAGAGATACTAAGGTGAATTAACAGAAGCAGGTGTAGAGATGTATATCCTTGGGTCACGTTGCACTACCCTGGCTGGGGCTTTGATCAGAACTCACCTCCTTCCTTACCTACATTTTTTTTTTTTTTTTTATTTAGGATTTCTGGCCACTTCTCCTTTCGGCTATTTTGGTCAGAGCTGTTTGGGTCTTCTTAAACGCGGTCTTATACTCGGACTTCTTATACTCGGCCTTATACACGGTCTTCTTATGTCGGTCTTCTTATCTAGGTCTTACCATTCGGGCCGCGAGGTCACCTTTAGCCCGACCCGAATATCTGTCTGCTGTCAGCCACACTGACTCGTTTCTCAGTGTTGAGTAAAGACGGCGACCCGATTGGGTCGCCATCAAACTCCGTTTGTCAGCAATGCTGACTCATATCTCGCTATGAATCTGGAGGGCCAACATTAATCGGCTATGACTAAGAGCTCCGAGGGCGACTTCCGACCTCAGAGCTCCAATCTAGACTCGTGACCTCCTTTCACTGCCCTCAGACTATTTAAGGTAAGACCGAGGTGAGAGTCGGCCGACAGTTCACTGCTATTGCGCTCGCACAAGTTGAATTCTGCATACACAAGCTAGTTGGTCAACTATTCCGCTGCTCACAAGTTGTAGCATGTCAGAATCCTTTCAGCTGCCCAACTGTTATATTGCATGTGCGAGGACTGATCTGACTTTCTGCCTCATTTACACATAATTGCAGGGTCTCAATTGTTTCTTTCACTTATGACAACACAACATATATGTATCATCGTTTCTCACTCTTGATTTATATTTTATTTACTTTTTATTTATTTATGGTTACTATTATTTATATATATATATATATATATATATATATATATATATATATATATATATATATATATATATATATATAAAACACGAGTAAATTTCCTTTTTGGTGGAATAACTTGAGTGAACAAAGATCTTTTACCTGCAGGTTCTGGCAGCAGTGATGGCATGTTTGATGCACGTCGTCATCGGAACTATCGCGGGCCTGCCGGGTGTCATCCTTCCCCAGATGACTGACCCCGAATCACCTGACCTCTTCTTAGATACTAAACAGGTTGCGTTGTTCGGTAAGTCTCGTGACGTCCAGTACTGAACTTTATTAATGATGTCTACATTAACCTACATAGTGAACCATATTCATCTGGCGAGTTAATTTGGTTATATTGAGCAATGGCGTCTAGGTACAGTCTCACCCAAAAGTTCGTTAACTCTCCCAGCCAGCTATTGCTGCACTGCCTGCTTCAGATGTTTGAAACTGTCTCCGTACCAACCAGAACGTGAAACCGATACAAATGAATCTAAAGGTTAGTAACAGACTCAAGTTCATACATCTGAAGCAGGCAGTGCAGCAATAGCTGGCTGGGAGAGTTAACGAGCTTTGGCTAATTTTTTGTGGTCAAAATGGTTTTCTTTGAAACTTTGCAAAATACCAACAAGCTGGCACTGATTAGTTCCCCTGACCTGACCTCCTTGACACGTACAAGTATAGGTCATCCATAATCACCATGGCCTCCACGAGACAACTTAACCAGTGGTCAATAACTTCAACACGATTCAGCTTAAAGAATGTGTGAAATTTCTTGTTAGCGTAAACACATCCAACTGCTAAGGGATAATTTTAATGTCCCACACCTTAAAAATATTCCCTTTTCTAGTACCCTTTTTACAATTTACTGGATAGGCCGCGATGTCATATTCAATTACAGAACACTTGAATAAAAGTTGCAGATGTTCTATGATGTTATTAATTTTGTTCTCCCGTTAACATTGAAAAGTTCAACTCCAGGATCACATTTTAAATGGTATTGCTACTTTTCATAGAATGGATAAACACTATCATATTATTATTGGAAAACAAAATCCATTAAAGTACACCATAAACTCTTCATACCTGGGCCCCAGGTATGACGTTATAGGAGGTACGAGTGAATAATAACATTAAGTTCACAATTGCTTCATGAGGCAGCATAAATTTGCTTCAGAATCCTGTATAGATAAAGTTTGAATCCACACTTTATATAACAAATCGATATAGGATTTGATATAGTTCAAAATAAAACTAATGAAAGTTATTCAATTCTAACTTTAGGATCAGTGACTGGTAATCTCATTTCCTTTCCCACCCTCGAGTGACGTCATTTTCCACCTAAGCAACGGAAAGTCAATTCCGGCAAAAGTTTATATATTTTGACTAATAATTCTGGGGATCAGTTACGAAAGTATTTCTCATCTGGAGTTGTCCTTTAACATATTTACGGAGAACCGAGAGGAAATTGGGCATATGCATGAAGCAAGAATAACCTACACATAGATATTGAAGAAAAAAATAACTTTATGTCTTTACAGGAAGTTTGATCCACATTGGCGCAGCAGTTGGTTCTCTAGGAAGCGGAGTAGTCAGTATACATCTTGGTCAGAGAGTGTCACTTCTCGTGGCCATGCCTTTCTCTTTGGTGATGTGTCTGGCCTTGTCTTTCACACCCAAAGTGTGGTTACTCCTGTTGCTCCGCACTGTGCAAGGACTCACCCAATGTCTTATCGCTGCCGCCTCCAACAACTACATAGCGGAGGTGTCAGAAAGTCATCTACGTGGACGGCTAATGGGGTTCACGGTCGTTGGGCGGCAATCTGGGTTCTTGCTGGTGTATATAATAGGGAGCCTGGACATGTCGTGGCGGCACATAATACTCGTGTGCGCCTGCGTCACCGCCATCCCGCCCTTCATCGGGTTGTTCTTCCTGCCGAACTCCCCACGATGGCTGGTTACCCGAGGCCGCCTGGAGGAAGCCCGCAAGGCCCTCGTGTTTTTTCGAGGTCCTCGCTATGACTCACAGCCGGAGTTCGACGACATCGTCCACCAATTTAAAGAAACCACCAGCAACAACACCAGCTTTGTATCCCAGCTCCGTCAGACGCGGGAACAGTCTGTGCTTCGTCGGTTGCTGCTCTTGATCTTCCTTATGGTTTTGTTACAGTTTAACGGCAACATGAGCATACTCACGTACGTTGTGCCCATCTTCCAAGCATCCAACTCTGGAATGAACTCTTATACAAGTGCAATATTGGTTGGCAGCATTCAAGTCACAGGAACAATTGTGTCCTTGTTAGTGGTGGACCGCCTGGGACGCAAGTACACGATCATTGTACCTAGTGTCATCTGCTCAGTGTCAATGATGACCCTCGGGGTGTATTTCTACCTGCTGAACCAAGGGGTGGACGTGAGCAACATTGGCTGGTTACCGCTGGCTGCAATAATGATCTTCACTGCTTTTGTTTCTGCAGTGGATTCGTCGGTGAGCCTTTTGAGAGCAGAGTTACTACCCAACTCGGTAAGGGCATTTGCCACATCAATACTGTACATATTCTTCTTTGCGAGCTTGTTCGTAGTCATCCAGACCTTCCCACTTATGGTTAAGACCTTCGGGGAAGATGGAGTGTTCTGGATTTACAGCGTCTGCTGCTTGTTACTTGCCCTAGTGGTTGCAATATTTCTGCAGGAAACTCGGGGTCTCTCCCTTGAGGAGATTGACAACCTTTTCAGGCACGGCAAAAAACACCTTATGCAACAAAACGATCTGAATTTATCTTCTCAAAACATTCCCTGATTGTTGAAATGACCTCCAGTGTCATCTGCTAGTTCATATTGTTGTGTTCCCACTGTGCAGATTTGAAGATTGAAGATTCAAGACAGACTTGCACAACAATGATGAGCGGTGAGAATTGTAACATACAGTGACCAGTACTCCGAAACATCATCCCATCTCGCCCAACCCCGCCTCGACCCACCTACCCCGACCCTGCCCTCTGTGTTGGTCGGTTAGTTGTGGTGGGGGCGGGTAAACCAGTTGTTGTTCCTAGTTGGCTCCCCTTTAGCAAGCACTAGAACTTCCTGACTGGAGAGGGGAGGGGGGAGTGGAAGCACGAGGGCAGGCTGAGCACCACGACTTTTCAGTAATGCAAGAAATGTAAAGGAAAGGGTTATCCGGAAATGAAGTGCCAGATGTAAAAACCCAAGATCCACCGGGAACTCGTGTCCCAGAGGAAAATAATGATACTGAGAACAGTTTTACTGAGTCTTCTGTGGACACTGTCAGTGAAGATCAGCAAACACAAACAGAAAATGGTGGTGATGTTGATTTGATAAAAGTGTGTCGATGTCTTCCACTGAAATACTCGTATAACTGGTTCTCAGTACATGTTCCAGAATGTTAGAAATAAGTTAAACAATCTCCTGCCTGCAAAAGAGACAGGCAACATGGAAAAAAAGTCTCGTATAGTGACTTAAGCTTCTTTCTAAATATAGTACATAATGGTAAGTGTTAATACCATAGAAATACAGAAAACGATACCCTGACCACTACAAAGTTGTGATTGAGGACATCGATATTGTCTTTCTGGAGGAGTGTCTCACACCTAACGGTGAGCCCCCACCCAGTCTACCCAATTATGTGTATTATGATCCTAGTTTTACTTAAACATGTCTAATGTATGTAAAGAAATTGCTACCACATGTACAGTAGCTAAAACAAATATATGTGCATACTTTGCGGGAAACAATATGAGACCATGGACGATAAATTTTGGTATATGAGGGCTGTCATTAGTCACAAGTAAAATTTCGGAGCATATCGACCCCCACCTGCACAGATAGTTGTTTTAGCTATTGTATCTATGATATCAAAATAGACTACCAACCTCCAGTATTATTGGATCACAAGCCATCTCGGCAAAGCCACACTAAACACAATAAATTAACTCTGATGTAGTCACTGATCATATATCTGATCTCAAAACTATCCAAGCAATTATACTTGTAGCCAATGCCACCCCTACTGGTGGAAAACTTAACAGACGTGGATTCAGTCAAGCGAGAATACGAAAACCAGTTCATATACTTCATCTATAACTGGTACAGTTGCGGAAATGTGTTCCTACAGGGTGTAACCCGTGTCTCCAAACGGCAACGTTGAAATAGTAGTATCACTGTTTATGAATGAATGGTTATTGGTCGTGTGACGACAGACGTGATTGGTGGATAGATTTGCTATAGGTCATATACTTTGGGAGTTTGGAGAAACGCGTTACAACAGGGGTGTAGAAACACATTTCTGCAACTGTACAAATATTACAAGCCTGGCATTTATCAAAGTCTCCATGACGATTTTGTAGCTAGGACTTACACATTCTTTCCCAGCAATGCCTCCACCAAAAAAAGAGGAGGAAACCTATGAGAGGATGGTTCTTGGCAGACTCTTATACGGAACCAGAGAACACATTCCCCTTACATAAATAGCTTCACCCATGGTAAAAGTATACGTAATTGCACTCCCACATTCCTAACTGTGCACGAGGATGAAGGCCACAGATACACCACATTTTTCGATTTAAAGGCTGCATTTGACATTGCCAATAGGCAACTTATATTGTACGAACTAGCCAAAATGGATATAGGAGGTCCGCTGTTGCACTGGATAAGTGATTACCTCACGAACAGAAGAGCTGCTGTATTGTTTCAGGGATAAAAAAGTGAAGTAAAAAAATATGCAACTTGGCACCCCCAAGGTACTTAGACCCACTTTGTTCAATGTTCTTATGAATGCATTATTAAAGTCAATCCCAGACAGCCTCAACAATATTACGGTTAGCTATGCAGATCACATTATTATACAGGTTGACAATCCCTTATTCGAAATCCTTGGGACCAGAGGCATTTCGGATATCGGAATTTTTCGGTTTTCAGAATGGTTAGGTTTTTTTTGTGTGTGTGTATTAGCCCGTCCGGGCACAAGTCACTGACCCACATTGGGGCCTGGGGGGCGAAAATATAATAATAATTATAATATTAGTTATAATAATAATACAGGTAATAATAATAATTCATAGGTCTAGGTCGTGTTACTCACTTTTATCTTTTTTTCATTCTTGTATTTATTATTATTATTACTATTATTATTATTATTTTATTAATACAGTATTATTGTTATCATTATTATTTTATTTGTGTGTATTTTTAATTAAAATTTTTATTTACTATGAATAATTATTATTATTATTATAATTATTATTATTATTATTATAATTAGTATTTCTATTACATTTTCGCCCCCCAGGCCCCGATGTGGGTCAGTGATCTATGCCTGGGTGGGCTAATCACTGTAAAAAAGAAAAAAATAATACAATTTTTGCTCCACAAAAAACTTTCGGTTTTCAGAGCTTTTCGGTTTTCGGAATTTCGGATAAAGGGTTGTCAACCTGTACATACTAAAACTAACAATGAAATGCAAACCACCCTGAACCATGTCCAGTCAGGCTGTAAGAACCTTGGTCTCATCATCTCCACTGAGAAAACTAAAATCGTCAACAAACAAGCTGGTAACCGCAAACACCGACCAACAAAGCTTAAGATAAGTATAAACACCATTGACTCTGTCTCTTCTTTTAAACAACTCTGTGTCTATCCCCTGTACCTCACCTGCCAAACAACATCTAACCCGCCAGTGTACCGGTCGATTAAAACCCCTTATAGATATATATATATATATAGATATATATATATATATATATATATATATATATATATATATATATATATATATATATCTTGATAAAATCACACGGGAGAATGAACACAACGGAGCACCTTAGCTTTCGTCTTTATTCAAGACATCTTCAGAGGCAACTGGACTACATGGACAGAGAGAGGCTTAAATACACAGGGTGACCTTAAAAACATGGTCAGGTCATAATGATGTCATCCACTAATCCCCACACCAACACACACGTAGAGGAGCTTAAGAGAAGGGGGTTGACGTGACTAGTCAGGTCAGGTCAAAAATAAGGGACCCACAAAATAACTATCATACATCTAGATCAAAGGTTTTCAAAGCATTTTTAACCTTGGGCCACTGACAAATAAATTTATGTAACATATTATCAGTTTTGAACTGACCATCACTTAGGTTTATTGATTTTAATTCCTTAATCAAACTAGCTTCAACCAGAAGTCTTTCTGTGACACAAGATGATTTAAATACTTCTAAGCTTTTTTCCCAAGCAATGGGGTGATTATTATTCCTAACATGAACGAACAAGGCACTGCTTTCAGATGCAGTTCTGATATTTTACTTATGTTGTTTGATTCTAAGCTGCAGTGTTTTTCCTGTTTGTCCTACATAATTACAATTACATTTGCTACATGGAATACAATAAACACTTCCATTTACATTCAAACTTGGGCTATTCCTTATTAACATATTGGTAATGGTCGAGTCATACTTGAAAACAACATTAATATTTATTAGCTGTAATTTATCTTTGAGAAATGAAAGCAAGTCTTTCACAGGTACTCTAGTGAACAGTGAATTTACATCAAAACTGTACTCGCCCGAAGATGTGAATTACACGAAAGCGCTTGGGAACTTCGTGGTTTCTTCTTTCCTTGTGGTTATCAGCATATACCTATATCACGCGCAACTACAGTGATTTACTTGCGCATATATATATATATATATATATATATATATATATATATATATATATATATATATATATATATATATACATATACATA
>CAUDMG010001672.1:2512500-2530000 GCA_958450375.1 Homarus gammarus | reverse complement strand
TACATGGCCAGAGACATAATACATCATCAACATATCTAAACCAGACTGCTGAGGGTGGTAAAATATTACTTAATAGTTTCTTTTCAAAGAATTCCATATATAGGTTGCTTAATACAGGTGAGAGTGGATTACCCATTGCCATACCAAATTTTTGAGCATAATATTCCCCATTGAATTCGAATTTGCAATCCTTAATACATAGTTTGATGAGTTCGATGAAGTCATCTTTCGAGACGGGCAGTGAAATGCTAGCCAGGGAATCTATGAGGAACTCTAGCAAATCATCAACTGGGACCTTTGTAAAAAGTGACGTTAAATCAAAGCTGACCAGTTTAAAATCATGATTAATGTGCAAGTTATTGAGTTTATCAACCAGATCCATATTATTCTTGATATTGGAGTTAGAAATGTTGCCAACTAGGGGGTTTAGTAAGGAAACTAACCATTTCGATAGTTTATAAGAGATTGACCCAACAGAGCTAATGATGGGTCTTGCTGGGTTATTGGGCTTGTGGGTCTTGATTAAACCGTACATGTAAGGCAGTGGAGGGGACGTTGAAGTAAGATGTTTAATGAGAGTAGCTTTGCCTCTCAATAGGGACTTAAGTTTTTTGTTGAACTGGGTGTTGACAGTGTTGAGAGGATTATTTATGAGTTTAGAATATGTTGTAGTGTCACATAAAAGGTCATTCATTTTTGAGATATAGTCATCTTTGTTTAAAATCACTACTGTGTTGGCTTTATCTGCTTTAGTGACATGTAGATCCTTATTTTTCTTAAGGGCTTGGAGTGCTTTGGTGAATCTTTCTGGACAGTTTGAAACACAAGGCTTGGACATAGATGCATACACAACACCTTTACACATGTTCACTTCTTCACTTGTCAAATTACTGAATTTCTCCAAATTGCAAAATGCTCTGGCTATGTCAACACTGTCGACTCCCTTGTTGGAACCATCAAAACTTAAACCATAGCCGAGGGCACACAAGGTATCATTGTCTAGACCTGTATTAAGCAACCTATATATGGAATTCTTTGAAAAGAAACTATTAAGTAATATTTTACCACCCTCAGCAGTCTGGTTTAGATATGTTGATGATGTATTATGTCTCTGGCCATGTAATGAGGACCTAAAAGTTTTCCTACCACAACTTAACAACTTAGCCCCCTCGATCAAATTCACTGTGGAATTAGAGCAAGACTGTAAATTGCCATTCCTAGACTGTCTGATACACAGAATGGGTAACACTTTCAAGTTCAGTATTTATAGAAAACCAACCAATGTGTGTTCATACATTCATTATTATTCTGCCCACCATAATAAAGTCAAACAGTCAGTATTTACAACAATGTTTTTACGTGCCTTGAGAATTTGCAGTCCGGAATTCATCGATGAGGAATACAAATATATATATAATATTGGCTCAAACCTTAAATACCCTAGATCTTTCATAGACAAATGCTTAAACATTACTCTATAAACTTTTTATAGAACTGATCCCAAGCCCACCCATGACCATAAGAATATCTTAATATTACCATTTCACAAAAATTTCTCACACATTCCGGCACAGCTAAAATCTTGGAACGTCAATGTGGCATTTAAAAACTCATGCACTGTTAAACAAATGTTAATCAAGAACTCCCCCAACAACACAATTGGTTGCATTTATAAAGTTCCTTGCAAGGAATGTAATATGTTTTACTTAGGCCAGACAGGTAAAGATCTTGTAACTAGAATTAAACAACACAAATACAGTGTCAGGACAGGCCAGGAATCCAATGCTCTGTTTGTTCATTTGAGGGATAACAAGCATTGCATTGACTGGGATAATGCCTCCTCAATATTACCATGTAATTCAATTGATAGTAGGAACATCATAGAATCTAGTCTTATTAAACATACCGAAGCATTCAACATGAATTTGAGTAACGGCTTGTACAAGCTGGACAACTTTGTAATTAAGAAGATTTGTGATCAGGTGAGAGGGCGGGTCACTGTCCCATCTGACCCAACCACCAACCGTTGTGTGCCATTTAAAGATTAGTAGGGTCATTACCTGACCATTGTGGACCTGGTCTCACCCTCCTCTGTATATATTCATCTTGTTCTGCATTACTCTATCTATTCTGTACTCACCCCTGAAGATGTGAATTACACGAAAGCGCTTGGGAACTTCGTGTTTTCTTCTTTCCTGGTGGTTATCAGCATATACCTAGATCACGCGCACCTACAGTGATTTACTTGCATATATACATATATATATATATATATATATATATACATATATATAAATATATATATATATAACATATACATAATATATATATATACATATATATATATATATATATACATATCTATACTATATACATATAATAGATATATATATATATATATAATAATTATATATATATATATATATATAGACATATATATATAATATACATATAGAACATATATATATATATATATACATATATAGATATATATATATATATATATATATATATATATATATATATATACATATATAGACATACATATATATACATATATAGACATACATATATATATATATATATATATATATATATATATATATATATATATATATATATATATATATATACACTTGTATATTATTTGTAAATCGAAACCCATTCCCCAATTACGTAACTGTATATTTTCAGCCTTCTGGCTGCTATGCTCTTTCAATAAACGGTTAATTATTAATTATTATTATTATTATTATTATTATAAATTAGAGTGGAATTCAAAACATAAGTATAATGGTGGAGCAGTACAACCTGGGTTGTACAGTAATAAGGTTGAACAAGAGGACAAAGCTTTCAGGATTATGTCTAGTTGGCAATTATGCTTATTGCAATGGTAATTACTTATTTATTTACATGATAATTTCCGATAAAACGGTTTTGATGGTACAATAAAAGCAGGTACTGTAAATATAGTAGGTGTTACAAGAAATATTAATACTTCGACAACAGATATTTTTTTAGAGATGACTTAAAGGAAGGGAGCGTAGTCTTTGCTCGGATGTAAGTTGTTCCACACCTTCACACCGTGATATTTCATGGAGGTCTGGGACTGAGAGGAGCCCATGGGGGGGGGGGGGGGGGGGGTGGTGGTGGTCTAGTAGCTCTGGGTGCCTTAAGTTGTATAGTACGTAGTAAAATTATGAATGAATGTAAAATTGATTGGTTACTTAGTTCCCGTTGCTTAATTAATGGTTGGGCTTTGTTGTTTCGTATTATATTATACTACGTACTATAGTAAACAAATGGCCTTGAGTTATCAGCTGTCTCCAGCAGTGTTCGAAGAATCTTGAACGAGACTGCCTGTAACCAGTCAGTCACACTTCATGTAGCAAGAAAGTTACAAAATTAAAAAAAAAATTGCATTAATGAGTATTCCTACTTAAATCTGTCTGTGTTTATACGAATACCATACTAAAAAAAAGTGTGAAGATTCAATTTAACACTGGAAAAAAGTAATGAATAAAAATAAACAATGATAATTTAAATACTTTATTAAAACAAAAGGAATATAACCAACTAGGTTAATAATTAACTATAGCTGATGGAAAGAAAGAAAAAGTCTTGGTGAGCAAGCTCATCACAATTTTCTAACAATTTATGCAGACCATTATTGTACTTTGTAAAGAAGATGAAATAAAAGTTGAAGCACAAAAGATCTTCACGTGTTTTCTTGATTCGGGAATGATGGGAGACAAGAAGAATCGACGGGAAATTTACAGCTTAGGGATAAAGTGATAACACTCTTACATTACTTGGTGCTAAGAATTCTTTAAGGCGTCCAAATATTGTTAACGAAAGTAAAATATCGGTGTAGTGTAGAGTAGTCTTCTTAGTATTGTACTCAATTACGCTCTACGAGAATACACTGTTTAAACACACCTAATCTGACCCAACCTAATTTGCCGATTATTTATTTTTATCCGATTTTTTGGTGGAATTAATAGTTAATCATCTCAGAATTCTTAGCAACTTCTCTTAGGTTAAGTTTGTCAACAGATTATTAACAATCACACGGAACATGCTAGCTGAAATAATTAAAAGAAACAACGATTGTGAAGTAAAATTAATGAGAACCAAATTACAAGACATGTTGATACAGCAAGATACTAAAACAGTTCTAGACGACACATTACACCCACAAACAAACGCACGCACGATACAATTGGGTGACCGAAGAGTAAATTAGAAGTGACCGAACAAATTCTAGAATGTATTAATTATAACTGAAGTTTCTTAACACAGCAACAATAATAAGCTTTTAGTCTACCAAATCTACACAATTCTTGTTAACTTGCAGTTAATTAGTTTCACCAGAATTAAAATAGAAACGTCAATGAGCTGCCGAACTATGCAATAAAAACTTAAAACTAGTTCAGGAATGAAAGGAGAAGAGATAACCATCTTCATACATTTCATATTGAACATTTATGTTGGTTACAACCTTAGTGTAGCTAAATTTTCTAATTCTCAACAACCACATACTAGCCTAAGCTGTGATGAACGTATCGCCCAATACGACGAAGGCGACAACACTGTAACCGCCCTGCTGCCTCACTACACTTACGTTAAAGTACTGGTTCTAAATGTCATAATTGATTAAGTTACACTTATGTAATTTTTCATTTTCAGCGGACAAATATCACAAACCTTTCCAAGAACTGGTACCATTTTCCATTTCTACTCACTGCTATACGAGAGGCTAGTAATGGTGCAGGTATTAATGAACCATCAACAACGATGTCCAAGAATAATCCCAGGGAAGTGTGTAATAAACACTATGAAGCTGCTCCCCCACCATCAAGGAGCAGGGTTGGGGTGGAGGGCTGTCAGCTTCTTACATACACTACTGGCGGACGGTCGGTTTTGAGGCTTTTCCACCCAACAGCTCTCAGCCAGGTGCCACAACAGATCCTCCAGGGTGGTGCTGGGGGCACACCTCCATTCATGATGGTCTGTTGGTCGATGATGAAGAAAAGCGACCTGAGATAGTGGATGGTAGTGAGAACTCACATGTCAACATAATCTAGTTATAAACTTTGTGTCAATGACTATTTGTTTGTATTGTAAGTTCTCTTGAATTTTCGTTTAGTAATTTACAAAAAACTGGAAGCTTACTTCATATTATTCATCATCACAGAACCACAACAGCTGTAGTGTGTGTGTTGTAAATGGAATGTGAGCATTAGAACAAGCAGGAACTACCTGGTGGGTGGTGTTGATGGCACAAAGCTACTGGGTGGTGGTGGCGCTTGCTAACGGGTGATGATGAAGGCACTCACCTGATGGGTGATGGCGAAGGCACTCACCTGATGGGTGGTGGTGGAAGCACTCACCTGATGGGTGGTGAGTGGTGCACATTTCTTGACCTAAAAGCTGTATTTGATATTGCCAATAGGCAAATGATATTGTACGAACTAGCCAAAATGGATATAGGAGGTAGGTTTTTGCACTGGATAAGTGGTTACCTAACCAACATATGGGCTGCTGCACTTTTTCAGGGTTACAAAAGTGAAGTTAAAGATATGCAACTTGGCACCCCTCAAGGTGGAGTACTTAGTCCCACTTTGTTCAATGTTCTTTTGAATGCATTATTAAATTCAATACCAGGCAACCCCAGCAATATCACAATCGACTATGATGATTGTATGATATATATGGACACAAAGTAGTACCTTCAGCTGTATATTATTATATTACTCTTATTAATTATGTATAGTAAAGTATTGCAGAACATGTATTAATTCTATGTAATATTCCATTTATTGTGCACCATGTTATGTATATAAATAATCATATTTATATTTTATGTATTTAGCTTGTGAATGCTGGCATCTGTACAGGCCAGCACGTAGTAATACATAGATAGAGAGAGAAGACAGAGTTCTCGTGGTGTGAACGCGAGCTTCTGCGTCCTACTGTATATATATCTCCCGTACGAGAATAGAACCTACTTTTAAGACAACAAGTATTTGTGTATACCCTCAGTAGTATAGAACATTTTGTGGGTATCCGTGACAATACGTCAGACTGATGATATTCTTACACATACTAAAACTCATCGAGAAATGCAAACCACCCTGAACCATATATTGTACAGTCTCACCCAAAGTTCGGTAACTCTTCCAGCTAGCTATTGCTGCAATGCTTGCTTCAGATGTTTGAAACTGTCTCGGTACCAACCAGAACATGAATCGATACAAATGAATCTAACGATTCGAAGTAACAGACTCAAGTTCATACATCTGAAGCAGGCAGTGCAGCAATGGCTGAATGGGAAAGTTAACGAACTTTTGGCAGGAGATTGTACATGCAACCCGTGAGAACCTCGGTCTTATTATGTCCACTGAGAAAACTAAGGTGTTCCACAAACAAGCTGGTAACCGCAAACGAGGCCCCGCCAAGTTCAAGATAGGTATCAACACTATTGACTATGCTTTTAAATATCTTGGTGTTTTCGTCCCTTGTACCTTATCTGCCATACAACATCTATCCCGCCCATGTACTGACAGACTGAGACCTCTTAGAAGTGTAGCGGGGTGCAGCCTACATTATGGTGCTAATATTAGAATTGTTAAAACAATGTACCGAGGCTATATGAGATCTCTGATAGATTGCCTCGCACCAGCCCTGGTCCTACATGACGGCAAAGGCACTGACAAGCTCGAGAAAATGCAAAATAAATCCCTCAGAATTATCCTAGGATGTCCCATGAGCACTGAAGTATTTAATATGAGGAAAGAACTCGGTATACCCAGCGTCAAAGAGAATTATTGAAGTCAACCTGATGAAAGCCCCGAGGCTTTTGCGTGGTGATCCTGATAATACTGTTTCCTTAAAATTGCTAGAATGTATGAACCATGGGACTGGCGAGTCTAAATGGATCCAACCTACAGCTACATATATAAAGATGTTTGGAATAGACCTTCTGTACAAAGTTGAGACAACAGCATTTCCTACCACATCGGTGGACAGTTCCCTTTGATATCACAATACAGACATATCCGCCTAAAAAATTAATTATGCAAAGTATTTATCTCCAACACACTGCCAAAGTGAGAGAGCTCTTGAACACATACACACTCTACAGACTGATGTTAATATCACACAGATCATCTACACTGATGGATCTCTTAACACCGCCTGTGGGAGGGCTAGAAGTGCTATCGTTGTGACTCAACCTGACGGTAATACAATTGAAAAAGGAGTTGAATTAACAAATGGGTATCCACTCTTCAAACTGAATTAGTTGCCATTCTCACAGCTATCAAATCCATTGAAACCACTGTTACTGACAGTCTCATCATCACTGATTCTCTATCCTCACTGCTTGCACTTGACACCCTCAACTCAATTTGTCACGCACTTGTCTCTGAAGCCAGACACAAGTATGTGTACCTTGTTGACCGGGGTGTCAAGATCAAACTGTTGTGGATCTCCCCTCACATAGGCCTCAAAGAACTTGAGAGTTGATGCCCTCGCCAAACTCGCGTCTAACAAAGACACTGTTGAGTACAGTCTGGGTCTGTCAAAATTAGGAAGGAACTTATTGATGAATACAGTCTGGGTCTGTCAAAATTAGGAAGGAACTTATTGATGAATTTGACGCAAGTAAACAAGTGCAAACAGGAACTAGTCGATCCTTAGTTTACCATTGAGATGTATCAAATGAAATAAGTATATGGATCAAGTAACAAGACCCCTAGATTACAAGATGTTGTAACCGCTAGACAAAGGTCAGGATATAAGTACCTCTGGCAGTATGTTCCTCAAGCAGATGTGAACTAGACTAAATGTAAACCACCGCCGCCGCAACAACAACAACAACAATTCAACAACAACAACAATTCAACAACAACAACAACAATAATAATAATAATAACAATAATAATAATAATAAATGGTTTATTAATAGAGTTGCAGCCGGTGGCTGGAAACATACATACTTACATTTGATTTAGACATAATGATATAATATGTGTTGAATACATTTACAGGGCTGTACAGTACATAAATCAGGAGTTGTTTATTATTTTAACAATAGATGGGATGGTGCTATTCTTATATCTATCAGTGCGGGCTCTTATGGGCTGAATTTTGTTGTAGTGGCGGACTGCGTGAAGTGGGTGGGGGGGGGGGGGGGGGCTGCCGGTGGCGATGACGAGGGTGGTGAATTAGTTTACTGACAAACCTTGCCAGTGCTTGGTGGTGGAGGTCACTGAGGGATGGTATTTCCAGGGTGGAGAGAGCGTTGATGTAGCCGGAGTATTCTGCGCCGAGCATGATTATGCAGGCCTTTTTCTGTACCTTCTCTAGCCGACGTTGTTGAGTGGAGTTGAGAGAAGACGACCAGGCTGGTGATGCATAGATAGTTTGGGGCGAATAAAGGCGTTGTAGATAGTCCTCAGCTCTGGCATGGGTGTCCCAAGTGACCGAAGTCGTTGTAGCATGTGGAGTCGGTACGAGGCTGCCATGACTGTGTTACTTACACGGGCCTTCCAGTCCAGTTTGTTGTGTATAGTTACACCCAGGAGTTTGGCAACTGCACTAACTGGAGAGGATGGGCACCCACTGTGACTGCTGGAGCTTGCACTGGAGTGGTGGCGGTATTGATGTGCAGAACTACGCCAGACATATGTCCACACACTTGAACACTACGTCCTCGACTGTGTGAAGATAGAACCTTTTAGGGACAGGTCCAAGCACACTGCGTGTGAAATGGTACAACACTTCATCTCTAATGTCAAGATAGCCGACAAATAAGAATGTATCCACTTTTTTTTGCATTTAGTAGCTATATCAGCTCCCATGTATAGAACCAAACACACAATGTGCTTGAATAACTCTCACGCAAATGTGAATAACAAAGTGTGAGGCCAGACATAATGCCTCACACTCCTGCACTAACGCAGTTGCGACTAAGTTACCCTCAGAATCTAGAGCTGACCCATCTCAGCTATCCTCCAATCCCTGGAGGAGGTAGCTACTGCCATCAAACAAATGAAAAATAACAAAGCCTCAGGGCATGATGGAATCCCAGCCGAGGTATATAAAGCAGGAGGACTTTTGCTTTCTAGCCGTTTCCACTCTCTCCTGGAGAATATATGGGAAAAGGAGAAAATCCCTCAAGCTCTTAAAGACGCCTCCATCGTCAATATTTATAAGAACAAGGGAGACTGGTCAGACTGTGGCAACTACCGCGGGATCTTGCTGCTGTCCGTAGCTGGCAAGATTATCGCCCGAGTCCTCCTAAACAGACTTCTCCCCGAGACGGAAAACTTCCTCCCAGAATCTCAATGTGGCTTTAGACCATCACGGGGCACCACTGACATGATCTTTGCTGCCCGCCAGATACAGGAGAAGTGCAGAGAACAGCGTCGCAACCCATACATGGCCTTCATCGACCTAACCAAGGCCTTCGACTTCGTCAACAGGGAAGCCCTCTGGCGGACCCTAAGCCGTTTTGGCTGCCCACCAAAATTCATTGCGTTAGTGAGGCAACTTCACAATGGCTTGAACGGTAATGCCCTGCACAATGGCACCCAGTCTGAGTTCTTCCCCATCCAAACAGGGGTAAAACAAGGATGTTTACTGGCGCCAACTCTCTTTTCCATTTTCTTGGCTACCTTTCTAACTCGTACCCGTGCCAATTTAGCCGACGAGGTGGACATCGAGTACCACGTGAAGGATATTTTCAACACAAGACGACTCAAAGCAAAAACAAAGGTGTTGGCAGCTTCCATTACTGAACTTTTCAGAATGTAGACGACCTCACCCTTGTTGCTCACACTGAACTCTACCTACAGGAGATCCTGAACACCAACGCAGATGCGTATGCCCACTTCCCCCTTGAGGTGAATGTACGCAAGACCCAGATTATCTTTCAGCCTGCCCCTAGTTCAGCCACACCTCCACCATCCATCCAGCTAAACGGTACTACCCTCTCTAATGTTACCCACTTTCGGTATCTCGGCTACCACCTGTCCAGCACCGCAGACATCGAAGAGTTTCAACATTGGATCAGATGTGCGTCTCAAGCCTTTGGCAAACTCAGTACCTGCATCTTCAACTGTCGGAGCCTGAAATTATTTACAAAGTTGCACGTATACAGAGCAGTGGTCCTCCCCACCCTGCTATATGGTAGTGAGACATGGGTCACATACAGGAGGAACCTCAAGGCACTTGAAAACTTTCACCAACGTTCATCCTCCGAGTTCGCTGGGAAGACAAGAGAACAAATGCCAGTTTTCTGGATGACATCAACTATACGAGCATCGAGGCTTCCATTATCCTTGAACAACTACGTTGGACTGACCATGTTACCCGTATGGACGACAGTAGACTGCCAAAGCAGCTACTTTACGGTAACCTAACGAATAGTAAATGTAACGCTGGTGGACAACTGAAAAGGTATAAGGATAGTCTTAAGACAAACCTGAATAAGTGCCAAATCGACCTCCACACTTGGGAGACGATTACTCTACACCACAACGCTTGGAGGAGCACCACACGAAAAGGTGTCAATACTTTCGAGTTAGCCCGACTGCAAACCGAGGCAGACAGTTTCTAACGCTGGAAAGATGCTGCCGCCGCCCCTCACGCACTAGGTGGAGCCATCCACATGTGCAACATCTGTGAACGAATCTGCCGGTCCAGTAGCGGCCTCTTTTGTCACATTAAAACTCACCAACGAAGGTGACATCATTAATAACTCGTATCATTGTCTCATAGCTGGATGATCGTCATACTCGATTCCGAGCGACAGCAAAGTAGTAGTAGTATTTACCTGGTGGGTGGTGGTAGTGGCACTCGCCTGGTATGTAATAGCGATGGAACTCACTCGTTGGGTGATGGTGGCACTCATTTGGTGGGAGACATATTGCCCCATGACTCACCTGGTATAGGACTACGTGTGGGTGAAGACCTTGGTAGGGGGATGTTTGGGTGTAGAGGTGCCAGATGGTGACCCCAAGAGAGAACACGTCACTGTAAGTGTCGCCAGCCTCACCTCGCAACACCTCAGGCGCCTGGTAGCCCACCGTGCCTAATACCTGTAACCAATAATAAAACAATAATGGCGCTAAGGTGTTAATGGGCACAATATAATGTTACCAGCGACATTAGGTTGGAGGTAATGGAAGTTAAAAAACCTAGATAGGAATGATGACCTGTCTGTAAATTATGCATTACGGTACCTGCAGTTTACCGTTTTGAAATTATTATGCATTAAAATGAATTATCAATTTAACTTGAAAATTCATAGGTATATACGAGTAGAAAATAAATTGAAGATACATTTCAAACTTATGCCTTGGTCACCATAAACCATCGCCCCACACGTCACCTCACAATGTCCCTCCACACGTCACCATTCACCATCCCTCCACACGACACCATACAACATCCTTCCACACGTCACCTCACAATGTCCCTCCACACGTCACCAATTACCATCCCTCCACACGTCACCACACTGCATCTCTCCACACGTCATCACACAGCATCTCTCCACACGTCATCACACAGCATCTCTCCACACATCACCATACACCTTCCCTCTACACGTCACCATACACTATCCCTCCACACATCACAACCAAGCATCCCTGTACATGTCAACCATACAGCATCCCTCCACACGTCACCACACAGCATCACTCCACACGTCACCACACACCATCCCTCCACACGTCACCATACAGCATCCCTCCACACGTCACCATACAGCATCTCTCCACACGTCATCACACAGCATCTCTCCACACATCACCATACACCTTCCCTCTACACGTCACCATACACTATCCCTCCACACATCACAACCAAGCATCCCTGTACATGTCAACCATACAGCATCCCTCCACACGTCACCACACACCATTCCTCCACATGACACCATACAGCATCCCTCCACACGTCATCACACAGCATCTCTCCACACGTCATCACACAGCATCTCTCCACACATCACCATACACCTTCCCTCTACACGTCACCATACACTATCCCTCCACACATCACAACCAAGCATCCCTGTACATGTCAACCATACAGCATCCCTTCACACGTCACCACCAAGCATCCCTCCACACGTCACCACACAGCATCCCTCCACACGACACCACACAGCATCCCTCCACACGTCACTACACAGTATTCCTCCACACGTCACCACCAAGCATCTCTCCACACGTAACAAAACAGCATCACTCCACACGACACCATAGAACATCCCCCACATGTCACCACACGGTATTCCTCCACACGTCACCCCACGGCATCCCTCCACACGTCACCCCACAGCATCCCTCCACACGTCACCCCACAGCATCCCTCCCCACGTCACCCCACAGCATCCCTCCCCACGTCACCCCACAGCATCCCTCCCCACGTCACCCCACAGCATCCCTCCCCACGTCACCCCACAGCATCCCTCCCCACGTCACCACACAGCATCCCTCCCCACGTCACCACACAGCATCCCTCCCCACGTCACCACACAGCATCCCTCCCCACGTCACCACACAGCATCCCTCCCCACGTCACCACACAGCATCCCTCCCCACGTCACCACACAGCATCCCTCCACACGTCACCACACAGCATCCCTCCACACGTCACCACACAGCATCCCTCCACACGTCACCACACAGCATCCCTCCACACGTCACCACACAGCATCCCTCCACACGTCACCACACAGCATCCCTCCACACGACACAATACATCATAACTCACGTACCAGTTCCTCGGTCTGGTCAAGTCTGGCGCAGCAGCCGAAGTCAGCGAGCCTTAGGTGGCCATGGGTGGTGAGGAGGGCGTTAGCAGGTTTCACATCCAGGTGAGCAAGACCCCGGGAATGTAGGTAAGCAAGTCCACTAGCTAGCTCGTACGTATACCTGGTCACGTGAGGGAGAGTGAAGGGGTGGGTGGTCAACCCGGCCAGATTGGTTATCAAGCACAAACTTTTGAGATACTGATACTATATATCTATCTATTTATTATATATATAAAACAAAGAAGTATGTCTGTGTGTTTGTTTGTGTGTGTGTGTCCGCACGAGAATCTCGGAAAGTACTTTACCGATCTGTAGATGGATGGTGTTATATGTAGTGATGATGATGGATGGTGTTTTATGTAGTGATGATGATGGATGGTGTTTTATGTAGTGATGATGGGTGGTGTTATATGTAGTGATGATGGGTGGTGTTATATGTAGTGATGAGGGGTGGTGTTATATGTAGTGATGAGGGGTGGTGTTATATGTAGTGATGAGGGGTGGTGTTATATGTAGTGATGATGGGTGGTGTTATATGTAGTGATGATGGGTGGTATTATATGTAGTGATGATAGTTGGTGTTATATTTAGTGATGATGGGTGGTGTTATATGTAATGATGATCTATATCTATATAAAACAAAGAAGTCTGTCTGTTTGTCAGTGTGTCCGCACGAGAATCTCGGAATCTACTTTACCGATCTGTAGTGATGATGGATGGTGTTATATGTAGTGATGATGGATGGTGTTATATATAGAATATGAAAGGTAACCCTCTGTTGTCATTGGCAACATGGATAAGAAATGTGAACACTGCGGTGCAAAGACGTACAAAGGAGAATCTGCTGGACTGTGCTGCTCTCATGGGAAAGTACGACTGCAAAATTTGGAAAAACCACCACAACCATAGAAGACTCTCATGTTGGGAACACCAGAGTCAAAACACTTCTTGGAATATATACGGAAGTACAATTCATGCTTCCATATGACATCCTAGGAGCTACCAGAGTAGTTCGTGAGTACGGATACATGCCCACATTCAAAGTCTAGGGTCAAGTCTATCACAAAGCAGGATCCCTCTTACCACTGGAAGGTGAGCAGGCAAAGTTCCCCCAAATCTACTTCATGGGAGATCATGAAAAGCAGACTACTATCAGGTGTGGCAACATTCAAGGTGTCAGACATGACATAAGAACATAAGAATGGAGGAAACTGCAGCGGGCCTATTGGCCCATACTGGGCAGTCCCGTTTACACCCAACCCCTATTGCTCATATACGCATCCAACCTATGTTTGAAGCTATTCAGCGTAATCGAGTTAATGATGATATCTGGTAATTTGTTCCATTCATCCACTACTCTGTTTCCAAACCAGTGTCTACCTATTTCCCGCCTAAATCTAAATTTGTCTAATTTAAAACCATTGTTACGAGTTCGCTCCTGGTTGGAAAGTTTGAGTACCTTTGTAATGTCCCCTTTGTTTAGCCCTGCCTTCCACTTATACACCTCTATCAGGTCGCCCCTCGCTCTACGTCTCTTGAGGGAGTGCAAATTAAAATGCTTTAACCTGTCTCTATACTCAAGGTTCCTCATGCCCGGAATCAGCCTTGTCATTCTCCTCTGAATTCTTTCCAAGGATTCTATATCCATTCTGTAATACAGTAACCAGAACTGAACTGCATAATCCAGGTGTGGTCTCACAAGAGCAAGATACAGTTTTAGGATGACCTCGCTAGTCTTGTAACTAACACTCCTTTGTATGAACCCAAGTACTTTATTAGCCTTGTTACGAGCAAAAACACATTGTTTACTTGGCTTAAGGCTCCTACTTATCATTACTCCTAAATCTCTCTCGCAGTCGGATTTCTCTATGGCATCGTTGTTCATCTGGTTTCCCTGTTTACATCTCCTATACTGAGTACTTTACATTTGTCCACGTTGAATTTCATCTGCCATTTTTCAGACCATTCGAAAAATTTGTTTAGATCTTCCTGTAGTTTTGCCGAGTCCTCATCAGATTTGATAACACGTCCTATTTTAGTGTCGTCAGCAAATTTACTTATGTTGCTGTCTATGCCGATATCTATGTCGTTTATGTATATAATAAATAATAATGGTCCAAGTACTGAGCCTTGGGGAACTCCACTTGTAACGTTGCTCCAATGGGACTTAGTGCCGTTAATGCTCACTCGCTGTTTCCTGTCCTGTAACCACGCCCTAATCCATTTAAGGATGTTACCTTTGATGCCATGAGCTTCTACCTTTCTAATTAGTCTTTTGTGGGGGACTCTGTCGAAGGCTTTGCTAAAGTCGAGATATACCACATCATAATTGTGCCCCTCGTCCACCGATTCGAAAACTGATGAAAAGAATGTTAATAGATTAATTAAACAAGAACGTCCGCTTGTAAAGCCATGCTGGGAATCATTGATCAATCGGTGCTTCTCCAGGTGATTTCGAATAGAGTTTGAAATGATTGCTTCCAGTAATTTGCCTACTATTGATGTTAGACTGATTGGGCGGTAGTTAGAGGATAGTGATCTATCCCCCTTCTTGAAAATCGGTATTACATTCGCTATCCTCCAGGATTCTGGCACTACACATGTTTTTAAGGACATGTTAAACAACTTTGCTAAGGGCATACTAAGCTCTTCCTTACATTCCTTTAATACTCTGACAAATATCTCATCGGGACCAGGTGACTTATTAGGCTTTAGTTTGTTTAATTGCTTACTAACATCGTTACTAGTCACTACTATCTCTCTTAATTTGTTTTCTTCACTATCTCTGAATAGAGTCGGTGCCTCGGGTATCATGTTTAAATTTTCGGTGGTGAAAACTGTTGAAAAATATTTAATCAAATTATTGCTCATTTCTCTGTTGTTATCAGTGAGCTCGCCGGTGTCTGACCGTATTGGTCCAATCTTTTCTCGTGTTTTAGTTTGATACATTTGGTAGAATCCCTTGGGGTTTGTCTCCGCCTCCCTTGCTATCCTTACCTCATTATTCCTCTTTGCTTTCCTTATCTCGGTTTTAACCCTACTCGCCAATACCCTATAATAGTCCCGGAGGTGAATTTCGCCACGATTTATCCTTCTACCTATAGCCTTCCTTTGGCCAATGATGTTCTTTAAATAATTATTTATCCATTTAGGGTCATTGTTGTCTGATCTGAGTTTTTTGTATGGTATGTTCTGTCTTTGTGCATTAAGTAACTCACTATTTATATTGTCGTGGAACTCGGCAATCTCAGATCTCGTTATCAGGTCGGTGTCATCTGTCAGGTTCACGGCCAAGCGCGACACCCCCTCTCTCAGCTGCCTCTTTAAGCTGTCAAAGTTCGCCCTTCTGAAATCTGGTACTTAAATGGAATTTTCCTTACGTCTGCCCTGAAAATCTAACTGGAATTAAATTTCTTTGTGATCGCTTTTTGCAAGTTCGTTCCCTACCGCGACACTGCAAATGAGGTTTTCTCTGTTTGACAGAACTAAATCGAGTATATTATTACCCCGTGTGGGTTCGGTTATATGTTGACTTAGAAAACAGTCCTGGATCGTCTCGAGAAAATCCTCTGATTCTGAGTTACCTGTAAAGTCAGTCCAATCTATTTGGCCAAGGTTAAAGTCGCCTACTATACAGACTTTGTTGTGTATGGAAGCCCTGCGCATTTCATCCCAGATAAGTCGCTCATTGACTATCAAGATTGGGAGGTCTATATATTACTCCTGTGATAAATTTTTCCCTACCGTCGATTAATTCTATCCAAATTGTTTCTGTATTCCGCTCAGTTTTTATTTCCTTATTTATTTCACACTTCAGATTATTCCTAACATAGATTGCTACTCCGCCTCCTTTCCTGGTCTGCCTATCGGTATGGAACAGTTTGTAACCCGCAATTTGGTATTCGACTGGTAACTCACGTGTGTCTAGGTTGATCCATGTTTCAGTGAATGCTATTATATCAATTTTTTTGGTACATACCAAGGCCCTAATATCATCCATTTTGTTTCTCATACTTCTACTGTTCGCATAGTATACATTTATGTTAGTCGTGTTCTGAGTCTTCCCTTTACCGCGTTTAGTTTTAAACTCCGTCTAATTTAGTTTTGTCATCATTCCTAACACTATTTCCCTGTTATCTTTCACTTTGTTTACCCGCTCCCACTGCAGTCTCCTCCACCCCCGTGCTCATATGTTCTCCTAGCAGTTTAAAGACTTTAATATCTTTTGAATTGCCCCCTCTAGAGCTCCAGCCAGGGTTGCTACTCCATCCCTAGACAGGTGCACCCCATCCCTAGCATAAAGGTCCCTTCTGCCATAGAAGTTGTCCCAGTTGTCAATGAATGGGACTGATATTGACTTGCAATATCTGCCAAGACGGTCGTTGACACCAACTGCCCTTGACAACCATTCACTGCCAACTCTCCTTCAAGGCAGGACACGGCACATGATAGGGATCCCTCCCTTAGTCCTAATACGATCTATAGCTGCCTTGAACTTATCAAGAAGCTCCTCGCTCCTACACCGGCCAATATCATTGCCTCCTGCACTGAGGCAGATAATGGGTTTGTTCCCATTACCAGACAAGATATTGTCCATCCTGTCAATCATATCCCCCACCCCAGCTCCTGGCAAACACACCCTCATCCTATTTTTGTTTTTACCAC
>CAUDMG010001672.1:2447500-2507500 GCA_958450375.1 Homarus gammarus | reverse complement strand
CTATGTATATATATATATGATCTGATTGATCTGAGCTCCAGTATTTCCTGCATTACTTTTCTTGTGCTAACACTATGAATGATGCATGGCATATATTTGTGAATATAATATGCGAGACAAAAAAAAGAGGAAAATACTATATCATTTCTCGTATGTTAGACCGAGGTGCTCGACGAAGATGAACATCTGAAAACACTAATACTATTACCGGTGGTACTACTACTACAAATAACTGATGTCGCAGTGTTAGTAATGTTACTTTTTCCCAATACACTGTACATACACTATTTAAACAGCCTTAAAGCACTATCATGTTACAATAATAATTACAACTGACCTCATAATATACTCTACCTGTAGTGCTCTACAGTACACAGTGAACTACGGTTATATCCTGTTTGGTCCACCACGTCTATTGTTGTGCAAATCATTACAGTGCCAAACACGGACTTGCAACCAAACCTCTGAAGCAGCCAACCTTCACGGTACCAAAACCTCCTCTGCCTATAATTTTGCCGACTCTAGGGGAAGCCTGTAGTGCCTGACATCTTGCACCGTGGGTGAGAGAGGCAACGACGGGGGAGTACCTGTGTGGCGTGGAGGGAAGACATCAAGGAGTGTTTTTTATCTGATTGTTTGCCTGGCTGAAACACACACTGCCTGTGGGTCAATTAATGTCAAGCTTTTTATCTCTGACCGTTCAAGAGAACCTATCTCGCCGAAATATGTATTTTCCTTCTCCTCTTTTCGGTTGCTACTGCTTTCTTGATTTTTTAAAAATTATTCTGAAGAAAGATTTATAAGCTAAATAATTACCTACCAAACTATTTTCAGTATCATATTTGTGTGTTTTTTCCTTCAGTGAACTCATCTTCTGTTGACGATTTACAAGACTGACACAGAACACTTTACACAAATAAGTCAACAGTTTACCACAATTTAACTAAACTGAGGAATTAATTTAAGCTGAAACCGAAGGACATTGTAACAAAAACTTGTGTTTATTAGGGAGTGTAACCTGTGGGTGGCCTGGCAGCACCACGGGGCGTCACTCTCCTCTTGGTAGGATAATGTCTACCTAAATGTTGCTCTGACATCGGTAAGTGCACCTGGTGGGTTACTCATGTATTGTTGAGTGCAAAAGGACATTTGTACAACGAGGAACCTAATCCTTCCATCTTATGAGGAAATGAATCTGTTAACATCTTCATTCATACACGACTCTACCCGCAAGGTGCATCTTACCTGCAGGAGTGATCGCAGGATGACTCAGAAATGATCCTGGTGTGAGGGAGGGCGCCGATCATTTCAGTAGGGTAAACGTGCCAGGAGGCTCTCCTAGGGTGAGTGTGTTGCGGTGTTTTGCTACTGGTGTTTTCTGCCACACGTGGTGTTGAAACCGTGTGCTGCAGGTGGTGATACGCCGCCGCCATGGTGGGACGCAACCCTCGTCTGGCGGGGAAGGGCTCCAAGGATCCCAATTCGTGGGGAGGGACTGTCGGTGCTGTGATATAAATGAATAAACAAAATATATTGACGTACACATACAAATCATAACACACAAAACTTAGTATCCGCCCACCATGCTGTTGGCAGCTACCGTTAGGGCACTTCTTTTGGGTAAGCTACCAGTCTCTTGTCGACTCACCTCTCCTCTCTCACCTCAACTACTTTGCCTCAGGACTTAACAGCAATCTCCCATCGGGAAAACAGTGCAGGTATTGACGATCAATTCATAATTTCTATGAAAGTGACAATTTCATTTCGAAAAGGAATGAATACGTTGGTGAAACAGTGAAGTGGTCGGTTGTAACATTTATTACGGTCAGTGTTTACGACACACAGGGGGGGGGGGGGGCACTGTGACAACCACATGGAACCCTTCATAACAACAGGGTGGCAGGCACTACTACACTGCAGACACGGGCTCGCACACATACGCGCGCGTGGGCACAAGTGCAGTAGGCACAAGCTGACCACTATCCCCGCTGATCCGACCATGGGATGAAAAAAATTAGCTGATTTTGGAATTGAATATTGTCAACAGTATATGAAAACACTGGCCAGTACTAAAGGCTATTATGTCAATATTTAGGGTAATCGCAAATAAAAATATGGCAACAAATAAAACAAATATGATTGTACTGCATTGTACAATTGTATATAAAGGTGCTCAGTACACAATATTTTAAGAGCAGCTCCCCGCACCATCAGCACTCACAAGTCTCTGACAAGTCCATTGTGATCCTCGGCACCACCAGACACTTCCCTCTGTGCTCCAAACTTGCTTCTCTTCTCTTCTTTCCAACCCTCTTCTCTTCTTCCTCTTCCACATCTTTTTGTTCTCTGAGAAGGAAGGTGAAGTGAGTATTGACTGGGGAGTGTTCAAGACAAGGCGAGAGAGACGGACAGACGACATTGGAAGGACTCCGCCACGCACAGCCCTCTGTTACCTGCCCAGGGTGAGACGGGTAGACTATGAAGACAAAATGGCAAAGAAAAAAGAATAAAAAAAAAGTAACGATTGTACTACGCACATCATTGTCATTCCTAAAAACCCATTTAATTCATATTACGCTACATCACATTCAAATCCACCGCGCTTGTAGAATCTCAGAAAACGGGAAACATTGATGAAGGATAACTCACCTACTCAATGTTACTAGACCATGTGTTGTATTGTACCCAGGTACAGTTATATAATATTAATTGTATGTATTCATAGCATTAAGGAGAACTCAGGGTATCCATAAGATGATTGGGAAAGTCCAGTTGAGCCGGACTAGTGTACTGTAGGACAAAGTGTGGATCATGGTTTGAAGGTCATACTACTTACGTCTGTGAACGTGTAGCGAACATAACTTCCACAGATATCATATGAAAATACTTGAGAACAATGATCTGGAAACAGGATAAGTGTATCAGAACTATGTGAGGTGTTGGAAGTGACCCAGAAACTATACTTGAAAGGAAATATCTTGTATGCGTCGGTGTGAACTTAATACGCCCCGTATCCTCACGTGACATATACCCACGACATATACAGTGATCAGAGAATCTTATGTCTGTGTTCAAATATTGCAATGTGTGAGAGGAGAATCCCTAATTACAGTTTTAAGTGGAGTGGATACACCCACGCCATGAACATTCGGCCTTTGTTTTAGGGAGCGTCCTGTACCCGCCTCGAGTGTGCCGCGTTGATATTATAACCCAATGAATTTACCCACGAATTAGCAAACCAGAACCTTACCTTAGTGTGTAATTTAGGTTTAAAATGAGTGTTTGTAAGGCATGAGTGACAATATACCGAAAAGTGTTCAGGCGAGAACCGTAAGAAATAAAAGTAAAAATTAAAGATTGGAAACTGTAGGCCTACGCGGTGACGAGCAGCGGGGCACTGCCCTCAGTACCCTCCATTCTACCGTCACCTCAGGTCAGTGTCCTATCGGGCTATATCCCGCCCTATAATTAAGGCTTATATAGAAGTTATTACAGTTTAAAGCTTTGCCTGATGTATAAGTGTAATAGTAATGTGTTAGGGTGTGTGATAACCGCCCGTCAGGCATTATTTCTCAGTATCCTCCGTTCTACCGTCACCCCAGGTGGAGCGACCTATAATATCAGGCGTAGAAATAGTACTGGTATGTCTCTTGGTGCAGCCCTCGTCTTTACCCACCGAGAACGGTGTGCGAACGAGGTGCCTGTTATGTATACCTAAAAATTACAAGGAGTCCCATACCTGCAGGTGTGGAGTGTAACAGGTGTGTTGAGATGGTGCTACTATGTATGATAACCGACGGTGCTATACTCCATACAGGTGGAGCAGTCTGATGTGTTAAGGGGTAGTGTAAGAAGGAATGACCGAGGTAAGGAGGTCACAGATTGTTATGCAATAAGCATGTGGATGACACGCCATTAATGTAAGACGTCTGGTGCCGAGCGGGGTAACCAACATTTTCGTTGTTCTTCTAAGGAAGGCCAATTCATTTGTATGTTTTTTACCAATATGCTTTATAAGGAATAAATTAATTAAGACATGTTATGGTTTCACCCTTCTTTCCCCTTATCGATCTGGTCAATGAAAAACCTAACCCAATGCCTAGTCCACTCCACACGCTACCTAACGAGCTACATGCTGTCCAGAGGGGGTCTGGTGACAGCGACCCTTAGAAATTCAGATTAGAGTTAAGTATTTACCTTTAGAATTAGTGACCCCCAGTCTGGCAGTATACGATGAGATGATAAGGCAAGAAGGAAAAGGCAGAAAACAATGGGAGTTGAAGAGAAGCTAAAGCAAGAAGCGAGATATAAGTGCAATATTAATAGAAAAAGACAAAAGTAGTGAGCAAAAAACAGGGGAGGGAGAAATGAATAAACATAAGAAAATTAATCGAGCATAAATAAAGAGTAAAGAAAAAGCGGAAGAAACAGAGAGTGGAATACAGGGAGGAGGAAATGATACGAAGGAACTAGAAGTAAGATACAAGCACAAGCAGCTCGAATGAAAAGAACATACAGGGTATATAATTAATAGGCAATATGTAGTCAAGGCAGAAACAAAAAAAACTCTTAGGAGGAGAGTAAAAATATAAAGAGAAACCGTGAGGAGGTCTGATGACGGAGTAAAAGGAAAAATATGAAGAAAAAAAACTGATAAACAGGACCGATCGCCCAAGCGGCTACAAGCCGATCAGTGGCGAAGAGAGTAAAGTAAAAGATGTATAAAAATACGCTTATGTCTGCAAACACAACGGAGAAATATACTAGTTAATGATCAACGGTGACGTGTTCATGTGTTTACAAAAGCCAATATTTATCAGACTGTTAATTAAAAATATCTCAAGGATGGTTTTCAGCAATGTTGGTCAAGAGAGATAACTCGGTGTTGGACAGACGAATTTTCCCTTTAGGTGTATAAAATAAGGTAGGTATTAAACTAAACCTGAGTTAAGGCTCTGGTGGTAATAGTGACACAGTTGGTTTAAAGAGGAATATTATAATGCGGTAATCAGCATTTGAAATAAACTACAGTTCTCTTGGTTTGTCATGGTCACAGTGGAACCTACAGTACAGTATATACTATTAACAACCACACTCATTCATACTGCGCTCCATCGTCCACAAAACACATTTACGTGAGTTATCCTTATAATTGTTTTCTGAAACTGTATTTGTCAGAGAAAACGGTTATTTGCGACATTTTGTTTACGTTGTCTTCAAAATAATATATTCAAAGCCCTGTGTGTAGCATTAAGATATATATGCTAACAGATAATCGGGGTATATGTTAAACGCCTTAATTGTCTGTAATTCAAAAAACAAATTGACCAAGTCGACATTATTGTTTCTCACTTTTGATATTTTTTTTAATTTTTGTATTTCTGTATGATTCTTTATTATTATTATTATTATTATTATTATTGTTGTATTTAAAATTTTATATTTTTTATTATAAACTTTATTTACTGTGAATTATTTGTATTATTATTATTATTTTTTTTTTTTGGGGGGGGGGGGGGGGCACCCCCCCTACAGCCTGAAGAGTCGAGGGCGTAGAAGCCTGAAGAGTCACTGGTTAATGTCTAAACAAGTCATTGGAAGCTCCAACAACTTGTACCTGAATACGAATTCGCAACTTTCGATTTACAGCAGGTACCTACAGTACATTGCTGCTAAGTGAACAGGGACCAAAGGAGGCTGGGAAGTGTGTCCGAACAACTTTCCACCGGCCCGGGAATCGAATCCGTGACATCTGGCTTGCGAGGCAAGAGCGGTGCCGTTCTACCAACCGGCGCCCTGTATTATTATTACATCCCCTCCCCCCCCCCCCCCCCAGGCCCCGATGTGGGTCAGTGACCTGTGCCCGGGTGAGCTAATCCCCGTAAAAAAAAAAAGTTCCACCAACGGCTGAGAGGCCTACTACAGTATCGAATCAAGTGTATTTTGAATGAATTAGTGTGAACTAGTGAGACCACAGATATTGATTACGTGTAAACTTTATCTGATTTACATACAGAAAGCCAGAAAATTCACTGGCCCCGTCACTACTCATTTCTCGTATATCCAGATAGCATCAACCGTGTTCCACGGGGAAGGCCCAAGTCCACGTAGGTAACATTCGTAAAAATCTTAAAATAAAAAGTGTCCCGTATTGACCGTTATATTGTGTTAATTCGACTGAGTTATACTTCTCACAGTATACAATTAGTCCTGTTAATGTAAATGAACATCTTATCCAACGGTAAATGATCATACGCAAATAATTTCTTTGCACAAGACGCAAGTTATACACATTCATACGTTGTGTCGTTTCATAACCGACCACGATTGTTTTGTTTATATCTGACTGACCCCGCGTTCCTCGTATATCCAGGCACTGTGTGTGGATTGATGGCTACCGTGAGTCAGGCTGTAGATAAGATGTCTGAATTCAGGATGAATTTGTATAGAATGATTAAGATCAAAGTGGACCTGTGTGCGAGCTGCCGATCCCGGGCGCTTGGGTTCAGTGAGCGTGAACCCGAAGGTGACTCAAGCAGGTATGACGTGTGAACCTATGTGGTACATCTCCTGTATGTGTACAATCAAAGACAAAAGTCGTGTCGCCGTTTTGTCCGAAGATTAAATATAACTCGTGAAACATTATGGGAGCCCTACCACAAGGCAGAGCGCACCAAAAGTTTTAGCCCTTCGGCATATGTTTTCACCAAATTTTACGACATGACTTTTGTCTTTCATTGAACATGTTGATAGGTATCAGTAGTTGTTCTGTCTCAAGTATATTACCACAGAATAAATAATTACCGATGTGACCTGTGTTGAGGAGGGTGTTATAAGTATAGTATTAAGGAGTTATGCACTTGGCTGTTAACAGTGTGATCTGTAACCAAGGTGCTGAGTGTACTAGAAGTAAAATAAAAAATAAAGTCTTGAAGAATTTTTTAAGTGTTAGGAGTACTATAAAGTATTGAGGAGATGTGACGACTTTAAAGTGTTGGAGGCACCACTATTTTCTCGTGTCACTGTCGTACAGCATTACCTGTGTGTTTCTGACGAAGTGTTGCAGGTGTTAATTTGAAATATTTATTTTGCTAAATATAAAGTAAGACCTAGCGGTTTTCATATTTTGTGCCAGTGTGAGTAATGTTTCCGAAGCATTGAGTGAACCAAAGGGAATGGTTCATGTATTTTTGTATTCTTTGAAAGTGTTCATAGACTAAACTTAATTGTAAATAAATAATCATAATGTATATTGTGTTATCACTTCAGCATTACCTTTCTCTTTCCCACACATTTCCATCCATAAAATACACCATAATCCACGCGTCCTGACCTCACGGGCAAGCTACCCAAGTGTTATTAGCTTCAGACGACCGAGAGCCACAAGACGTGGAAACCTTTATACACGTGTTTATTATTACATACACGTTTTATTACAAAAATCATATGGAAATATTATTAAGAAATACATATAGTGCAGTAATATTTATTAATACCTTTCAAATTTTAAACAATTAGTTTTAATACTCAGAAACCTTATATACAGTATGTAGCAAATGTTATTAAAATCCGGAGTGATGTTTGTTTTCACGGTGCTGAGCAGGTTTAATAGTCATGCCGAGGAATACTTTCGTATTATGATTTTGTAAACCAGGTGTTTTGATTGTTCTTTGTCCCATGCAGCAGCTATCTTGGCGAATGTAGTGAAATTTTCCTGAATATATTGATGCATTAATTATGTAAGAATATTCTAGACTGTATTGCATCATTTTTTTATGATTGTGAGCTTCGATCAGAGTAGAACGTTCTAGAATCTCTCAGGCGTCACTGGATTATTCTAGGATGTTTGAGAAGCGTCTGACGAGGCTTGTATAAGAGGGGAAGGCCTGCCTAGGAGTTGGTCGCTCGCCTCTGTTTTTAGTGTAAAGACTAAGCCTGGCAGAACAACTGAAGATAATTGTTGTGCAAGTATTGTGGAACTGTTGTAGTTAATATAAAGTGAGACTAAGGAATTGTACACTGGCAGTGTGCTGACTATATATTAGAAGTGTGGAGTCAAGCTGTGAAGACATTACCCTGTTAACAATTGTGAAGAATTGGTGTTTATTAAAGAAGACTACAGTGCACAAGTGTGTTTCTGTGACCTGATAGAAATGTACTTGCCTGTTGTTGGTACACTGATACCGATCGTCGGGAAATTACCAGAGACTGGCGGGACATCCAGTGGTAATTCGACAACTCTTGCGAGATATCTACTGCTTCTGTACACACAACCCTAGCCGCTGGTAACCAGTGGTGGAAGCTAGGTAATAGGTGAAAGGAGAGTCGTAACAATACGTATTGAACTACGGTACGGGAAAATCTTAGAAAATATACAGATCTGCATTTCAGTAACATAAAATGAGTGAAATAAAAATAAAAGGTGAAAAGCAATAAATAGTTTTAATTAAATTTATTTGTCTTGTTAATATTTGAACATAACTTGCAAGAAAGTGTGTAAAAGAAAAACAAGCAAACCAATAATATCGAGATATTTTATTCAGATACCACCTTGCAAAGCTACGGTATTGACAGGACATTAATTATGAAGCAGAGAGATACTGGTACAATTATCAGGCTATTTAGTGTACTACTAGAAAAGTCTTAGCTGTTAGTCTTTGAAAATCCGGCTCATATATTGTGTAGGCTGTACGAATTAACTCCGTCAGGGGTTTTGTAAGGATTGCACGATGTTTTGACTTCACAAACTTCATTACGAAGTACAGTGATTCGCAGCAGTATGTTGTTGTGAAAATTGAAACGAGTCGCACAGATTTCTTCTTGAATTCAGGATAATTTGCTTCTGGAACTCGATTGTAGACCGAGATTTATGTATCATCCTTAAACCCAGGTCCTCCTGAAATTTCATTAGTTCCATTTCGACAGCAGATGAATCCGTAACCAGAGGATTGAGAATCGGACATCCATAATTGATCACATTAACCATGAATGGATTTACAAGAAAAGCAAAGCAGGGTTTCTTCAGCTTCTGCACTTCATCAAACCTGGCTAGATAATTATCAAGCAGTCCTTGTAATTTATATTTGTATTCTTCTTGTTTGTGGTCTTATATTTCAATATCAGGAAATGTATTTACTCTTTTAAGATTGGGAAGTGGTTGAAGTTCCTTGACCTTCAGTATGTCTCTTTGAAAAACTCTTTTTTATTCTAGAAGCTGAAAATTGTCTGAGTAAGACCAGAAACAATAGGCTCCAACGGATCTACAAAACTATTCAAGACGTTGCTGGTTGACAGCCACCTCACAATGCAATAGAAAGAGACGCCGTTGGGCTCCAAGCTCCAGTTCTTCAATATAATTTTTAAACTGTCGGTGGGTTTTCCCATTTGATCGGAGGAAATTGACAATATCCAAGACAGTTTTCATAAAATGTTCGTACCCGAAGCACCTGGCTGCTAGCTTTTCACGATGTATGATACAATAAACTGGGAGAAACTCTGGTTAGTTGGGATCACTTTTCATGAGTGCAATTTGTCCTGCATCCCCACCATTGCAGGTGCTCCATCCATTGCAACATTGACTAGTTTATCCAGTGGAACGTGGGCATTTGCTAAGGCTCTGTCAAGTGCATTTTTAATAACACCAGACGTTGTTTCTTTTAGTACCACTAAGTCTGACATCTCATCTGCCACAGTTATATCAGAGGAAACATAACTGACATATACCATCAGTTGTGGGTTGTCTTGTATGTTAAGAGCCAAGCAAATGCTAAATAATTCTTAAAATATTATCGCATCTTGCTTGCAACATCAGCACTGATCTGGGAGATACGCCTTTGCAGTGTGGCGTGAAACTGGAGTTTGTGCTATTAGTTGCTGAAGTTTTGTGTTATTTGGATCTAACACTGCAACAACTTCAGCTATATTCTTCTTAGCAAATTCTCCATCAGAATATGGGCGTCTAGCACGAGCAATGTTCCATGCAATAACAAAACTAGTTTCAGTAGTTGTATCAGCTTCCTTAATGAACGTTGTCAACAGTGTCTGATGGCTCTTTAGTGATGACTTTAACACCGGTTGTTTTTCTGTAATTCAGGTGGATAAGGTTGGGTGATTTAGGTGATTTGTGTCATTGGCATTTTAAGTTACTGGCTTTGTAGTGAGACAGTGAGTGACACGCTGCAGGTAAGGCACAAAGGTTTACCTCCTTTAATGGTGAATGCAAAATCTTCCTCCCGCTCTAGTTTAAAATTTCTTTTTTCATCTTCATATTACCGTTTCTTACAATTTGATGATGCCGCCATCTTCAAAAAAAATTGCAAACAGTGCTATCAAATAAATTTAACAGTATTTAGAAGCAACTTATATTTACGAAATGTAAACAACTTGTATCCAGAGTGTACTCGCAAGTTCTACACAGTTCAATGTCTGGTGTTACACTGCGTTAATGTACAGTACATGTCATGGCGTGAGGCCACCTCCCTTTGCCCCGCCCACTAATGATCGACACCTGACCCAAATCTACAGGGGTAGCATTAAAATTAAGATTTAAATTCTTAATACTTTTACTCGAGTTGAATATTTTACTTAGGTTTGTATCCACTGAACTCTCAGTTTATATATAGAAAACTCGATCATTTTTTTATTTACCGGTACCTTTTATATTAATTGCTGGAATTAATCAACAAAGCATTGAATATATCCGTGCTAGATAGGAAGGGAAAGACTGTGTCCGAGTATTGTTAAAATCAAACTATAAGGAGTTATAAATAATATATAGGAGTTAGTCACAGCAGTAATAGTGATCATAGAAAACAAGGTTGGTGAGAGAGAATGGTGGTGCTGCGAGAGGGTTAACCAATACAGTGTGTTCAAAGAAGTGTTGGAGAGAGGAAGATTAAAAATTATGTAGGTTATTGTGATAACGTTCTAATTGTATGTATGTATGAATATATATATATGTATGAATATATATATATGTATGCAAGTAAATCACTGTAGGTGCGCGTGATCTAGGTATATGCTGATAACCACAAGGAAAGAAGAAAACACGAAGTTCCCTGAAGATGTGAATTACACGAAAGCGTTTGGGAACTTCGTGTTTTCTTCTTTCCTTGTGGTTATCAGCATATATATATATATGAATGAATATATATATATATATATATATATATATATATATATATATATATATATATATGCTGATAACCACCAGGAAAGAAGAAAACACGAAGTTCCCAAGCGCTTTCGTGTAATTCACATCTTCAGGGGTGAGTACAGACTAGATAGAGTAATGCAGAACAAGATGAATATATTCATCTTGTTCTGCATTACTCTATCTAGTCTGTACTCACCCCTGAAGATGTGAATTACACGAAAGCGCTTGGGAACTTCGTGTTTTCTTCTTTCCTGGTGGTTATCAGCATATACCTAGATCACGCGCACCTACAGTGATTTACTTGCATATATATATATATATATATATATATATATATATATATTATTATCCTGCAGAATGAACATCGGAAATACTTTTTCATACAGAGGTTGGTTGACGTATTGAACGGTGTACCAGCCCAAGCTGTGGAATCAAGAACAGTATTGGGCTTCAAAATAGCCCTTGACAAAATTATCAAGAACAATGGAGGGATCCTACACAGGCCACTGTCCTTGTTCTCTCGGCATGGCCACTAGAGGGGGGCCATTAGGTAAATAAGGAATGTGTGAATGTTGATTGTTGTTTATAAATACTATAAATCAGAACAGCAACTAATAATTTATTTTACCACAATGATGATCATTATTAAGTAACGAAAAAGAGTAACGTATGTCAGGAGAATAATTAGAATAATACAATTCAGAATGGAAACAGCGTAACAGTGATTACAGTACTAACTGTAATGATTATAGAATAAATGTGGAAGAGAGAGGATCACCCACCTTAGGGGAGCCAAGAAAGTCAGCTGACGGGGAGATGGTGATGCTGCCACAGGGCTGTCGTCGCTGGAGGAGAGGGGTGAGCGTCGTCCCCTGCTGGAGGGTGTGTTGCTGGAGGAGAGGGGTGAGCGTCGTCCCCTGCTGGAGGGTGTGTTGCCGCCGAGTAAGGGGTGAGAGCGGGAGGTGCTGAGGTTCACGAGCTCGGATGAATGTTGAGTCCCGGTGGGGGGTAGAGATCCCCTCGGGGTTGTACAGGGACCCAGGACTCGCCAACTCCAAGAGAGAGTTCCCTGTTAACCCGACAGCCAATACTCTAGATCTATGTACGGGAGATAGTGTACATTAATACGTCGTTTAAAGGAATGATCTCAAGAAAATTTGTCCATCAATCTTTGACAAGCCTCAACAGAGACCACTAAAATTCTTTAAATGAATTCAACTATCTTTTAATTACAACGTTTCGTTGGACCAAGGATAATGAGATTGTATTAAGACTTGTTATTGCAATCGAATTTTTAATATCAAGACATAAAAGGAAGGGATACAGAAGAATAACAAATAAATAAAATAAAGAAACGTACTGTCACTTACCTTTGGTACTGTGTGAAATCTCCCTTGATGGTTGGTGTCTCATGTTGACCTTGACAATACTGTGATAACTGTTACTGGTATGGGCGATCTCTGACCCCTTGTCCTCCTGGTAGCCTCATGTTAAAACGCCTAACCATTTTGATTTAGCGGCTCCACAGCCCATCACAGTTTCTAATATCTAAGGGCAGGTAACACCAAGGTAACATTGTTGGTAACATTGTTGGCAACATGGTTATAAACAATGTGGACAACAGCTGGTGTAGACTGTAAGTATGTGTAACACTGTTGGAGTCGTTATTCCAGTTACTGACAATGTTACGAATAATGTCATTTTGTTATGGATCCAATGCAAACATTGTTAGTAACATTTGTTGGCTACATTGTTATCAGCAATGTTTTGACGAATTTATGAAAATGTTGCTTCAAACTGTTTACAACAGTGTTCTTCATGTTGTATAGGTGTAGATATTCCTGCATTCACTTTTGATGCAAACACTGTTTGTAGCTCCTATCTGGAATGTTTACAACACTATTTCTAGCATTGTTACTTTGGTGTGGACATGACTCAACATTGATAAAATAACACATTAGCCAAAACATATTACAAACAATATTTGCGTTGGTGTGGCTCCACCCTAATATTGCTGCCGAGACTACCTCCTAGCTGGCATTCACTTACCTCCTGGAGTCTGATACTAACAGAACCTGACATCTAAATCCTGGCACTGATATCTGTTAACTTCTTAAGTCCCAGTCTAGCTTTTGGTTCTCGTATTCTGTACGAATCATCTGATGCTTAATGCTGACACTCCTTTGGCACCGAGGCCTGGCGCAGGTCCTCCTCAGTCTATGGTGGTCGTACTAAATACTGAGAAACAATAGGATCAGAACCGAGCATTAACTTAACCTTTTACTGATTACAGATGCCTCATGAATGTCTTTTACTAACCGCATTGGTTCATTCTTAGGGTTGGGCGATGGGGAAAGCCAAGTTGGATCTAAGGACGCCCGCTTGCGACAAAGGTACTCCAGGGAGGGCTCCTCCAGCTGTACGTCGGAGGGTCCGATGGAAGACCGACGAATACGTTTAAGTATGGTATTACCGGGTAATGGCAGCAGGGTGGTGCCACTGTAAAGCAGCGGGGAACCACCATGTTGTGGTGAAGAAGTCTCTCCAGCAGATGGTGAAACAACCACATCAGGATGTAAGAAGGAGGGTGTGATCTCAAGTGCACCGCAGGAAGCCCGCCTGGAGGACGCTATCTCCTGGGGCACGCAGGTCACCAGACGCCTCGCCAACATGCTCATGATGCTGACCTCCGACAATTCGTACAGCTATCTGTTGACCGTAACAAACAGTTGTGATATAACAGCAGCCCAGTATACAATGAATGATACAAATGTAATAAGTAACGTCAAGAAACAAATACGAAATAAGTGGATTACTTGTTTATCACATTAACCCGATAATATTGAATTTTTGTGTCATGAAGTCACCTGACATAAGACTATGATACACAGAGACGGACAGAGTGGCCCAAAAGGTCTTAATCACAAGGTCAAAATATCTGCCATATCCGTCACTGACAGCAGTAAAAAAATTCCCTCGGCTGGCAGTGCAGGTGCGAGTATTCTGTGAGCCAAGTGTTTGCTGCATGCCTTTCAAGGGCTGAAACGTTCATGCATTAAATGACTGCTTTAAGATCGGTATTAATAGTGTCCATGATCTTTTAAGAAATTGCAGTAGGTAATGGTTACAGTTTGATATAAGTTATGAATAATTATGTTAGTGTACTTGACTGGTTTCCCTTCTCCTAGGTACTCATTCACAGCTGGGTGGACTGGGAATGACCCAAGGGAGATTATAAAACGCAACCGGTAACATGCACAGGATAACTAATTGGTAGTTCAAACAGAGAAGCCAGGGTAAAGTGGACGCAACACTTGCCTCCTGAGGATCAACGACTTTCTCTTGGACCATCCCCTCTCCCCCCTGCTGTGAATGGATAACTAAATTTATACCTGGAGAAAAGAAAGCAGTCAAGTGCACTGCCGCCCACACCACCCACAGAGTCCAGTGTCAGATAAAATGTATATAGTCTAAGCATTCATATATCTGTAGACACAAATATAAATTATAGTCAATAAATCATCTGGCATTGTAACTATCCACCATATACAAGAGTACCTATCATTTACTACAAAATAAAAACAAGTATTCCATATGTACTGTAACCTCCGTAAACACCAATCAGTGGACGGCTTTACGAGTATCAGTATTTAATCTTCGTATCAGTGAGTTACTACGCTCCTAGTGCAGTCGGGGTTGTTTCCCTACACCCGAGCAGACGTATTTACGACAGGGTCATATATTTGTTCTGGTTTGAATTATAATTGTTCGGTTGTGTCGGACTTGAAGAGAGGATGAGATACACGGTTCTTCTGTGTGTGTGTGCGTGTGTAGGTCGTGTGTGCGTGTGTGTGTCAGTGTGTGTGTGTCAGTGTGTGTGTGTGTGTGTGTGTGTGTGTCTGTGTGTGTGTGTCAGTGTGTGTGTGTGTGTGTGTCAGTGCGTGTGTGTGTGTCAGTGCGTGTCAGTGCGTGTGTGTGTGTCAGTGCGTGTGTAATAATAATAATAATAATAATAATTAACGGTTTATTGAAAGAGCTTGGCAGCCAGAAGGCTGAAAATGTACAGTTACATATTTGGGGAGTGGGTTACGAATTACAAATAATATACAAGTAACATAAGTGACACAAATAAGACATATAATAACTTAGATGGGGAAAAGCTCAAACTACAGTTCAATTCAACATAGTGACAGTGTTACAGTATTACAAGTTATTGATAATTTTTACAATGGTTGGGACTGGGCTGTTCTTATAGCGATCAGTTCGTGCACGTATGGGCTGGATGCGGTTGTGGTGTCGAACAGCAATTCTCGGACAAGGGACCTCGGGTGGTAGTAGGAGCCGGTGTCGGGGATGGTGTAGAAGCTTCTTACCAAATTTGCAGATGAGGTCGTGGTGATGGTCAGTGAGAGTCGAAAGGGTCAGTGTGTTGAGCGCTTCTTGATATGTGGAGTAGGAGGAGGAGAGAATAATCTTGCATGCCCTCTTTTGCACTTTTTCTAGGTGTTTACGTTGTGTGGCATTTAGGGAGGAAGACCAGGTGGGGGAGGCATAGGTGAGCTTGGGAAGTATGAATGTTGTGTAAACACTGAGGAGCTCGTGTGCAGGAACTCCGAGGGACTTGAGTCGGCGGAGGAGGTGGAGACGGAAACTGGAGGATTTGACAACTTCATTGACGTGTGGCTTCCAATTTAGTTTGTTGTCTATGGTGACGCCGAGGAGCTTCGTGGAATCTACGACCTGGAGTGTGTTCGGACCTAGAGTAATGGAAGGAGGTGGGACAATGTCGGAGGAGAGGTTGATGTGCATAACCATGGTCTTGGTATGGTTGATGGTGACATGGTTGTTGGTAGCCCAGTTTTGGAGACTGTTCAATAAATCCTGAAGGGCGGTATAGTTGGGAGCAGAATTGTTGACGCTGATCCCAATGGTGGAGTCGTCGACATATTTCCAGCGAGCAGGGGTTTCTCTTAGGGCATCATTGATGAGCATAAGGAAGCAGAGTGGTCCCATCTTGGTGCCTTGGGGGACGCCACAGGTGAGTGACTGAAAGGTGGAGACAGCCCCTCGGAAGCGTACAGCTTGGCGTCGGTCACTGAGGAAGTCTGTAAGCCATGGTATGAGGCTTCTTCGAAGCCCGAGGTCAATAGCTTTGTTGATGATTATATTGTGGTCGACTAGGTCGAACGCTTTAGTGAAATCAATGAAGGCGACAGCTACAGACGTTTTTCGTTTCTCGAGATGGCGGTATATGTAATCGAGAAAGCTGACAAGACAGTGAGTGGTGGAGGAGGTTTTCATGTTGCCAAATTGCTGAGGGTCTACGACTCCTGCAATATCAGCATAAGCCCAGTCGAACACAAAACTTTCACAGATTAGGCTGGGTATTGGGGTGATTGCAATAGGTCGTAGCTGATTTAAGGATTGTGGGCTGGTTGACTTGGGCACTGGTGATACATAAGAGGTCTTCCAGTCAGCTGGGCATCTGGCTTGACTGAGAGAAGCATTGATGATGGAGCAGAGGGGTTTAGCAAGCTCCGGGGAGAACTCCTTGAAGAGTTTCATTGGTAAGTCAATGGGGGTGGTAGAGCGTTTTAATTTTAGTTTGTCCAGGCGTTTTGCTACGTCAAATTCTTCTACTAAGTCAGTGGGAAGGGAGGCTGGTAGGTAAGCAGGGAGAGTGGTTGTGTCAAGCCGTGGGAGCGTCTGGCATATAGTAGCGAAATGGTTATTTGTTTGCTCAGCTGCGTCAACACTAGTGAGATGGCTAAGGAAGGGGAGGGGGTGTGTCTTATTGTTTAGTCCACAGAGTTCTTTAAGCTTACCATACCATTGACAGTGTGTGTGTGTGTCAGTGTGTGTGTGTGTGTGTCAGTGTGTGTGTGTGTGTCAGTGTGTGTGTGTGTCAGTGTGTGTCAGTGTGTGTGTGTGTGTGTGTCAGTGCGTGTGTGTGTGTGTCAGTGCGTGTGTGTGTCAGTGCGTGTGCGTGTGTCAGTGCGTGTGTGTGTGTCAGTGCGTGTGTGTCAGTGTGTGTGTGTGTCAGTGTGTGTGTGTGTGTGTCAGTGTGTGTGTGTGTGTCAGTGTGTGTGTGTGTGTGTGTCAGTGTGTGCGTGTGTGTGTGTGTCAGTGTGTGCGTGTGTGTAATAATAATAATAATAATAATTAACTGTTTATTGAAAGAGCTTGGCAGCCAGAAGGCTGAAAATATACAGTTACATATTTGGGGAATGGGTTTCGAATTACAAATAATATACAAGTAACATAAGTGATACAAATAAGATATATAATAACTAGATGGGGAAAAGCTCAAACTACAGGGCATTTCAACATAGTGACAGTGCAAAAAGTAGTATTTACTGGGAGTGAATACACTGGTTTATTACAATTTATTGATAATTTTTACAATGGTTGGGACTGGGCTGTTCTTATAGTGATCAGTTCGTGCACGTATGGGCTGGATGCGGCTGTGGTGTCGAACAGCAATTCTCGGGCTAGGGATCTCAGGTGGTAGTAGGAGCCGGTGTCGAGGATGGTGTAGAAGCTTCTTACCAAATTTGCAGATGAGGTCGTGGTGATGGTCAGTGAGAGTCGAAAGGGTCAGTGTGTTGAGCGCTTCTTGATATGTGGAGTAGGAAGGGGAGAGAATAATCTTGCATGCCCTCTTTTGCACTTTTTCTATGTGTTTACGTTGTGTGTGTGTGTGTGTGTAATTGGTGTATGTGTGTGTGTTTTTCTTGCTTCATGAATAGGAAGAAATTGGTGAAGATACCTCAACTTGACTTTTGGTTCCCTTCATTTCATTAAGAGAGAACATGGTGTATGTGCCGCTTTGACTATGTTCGCCTTCCTCCTTTTGCTGTAAAACAAACAAATAAACTGACCCTAACCTTTAAATCCTCAGAAGGAAGGTCAGGTTGGTCTGATTGGTGTATCTTATCTACAATATATCGTTACGGGAGAAGAGTCTATGGTGTTTAGGTATAAAATGCCGTTAAGGAAAAATAACAAGTAATAATACGAAAATATGTATTTATTATTTATTTTTTATTATCATTAATGATATCGGTATTACTTTACGATCGTGGCGCCCTTACCACCAACCTGAGGAATTTTTTCCATTGAAGACAAAAGCTTCCTTACCTCACGGAAATTACAAAAATGTGTACGGGGAAATGTTTTGCATATCAGCATTTTTACAGATTCCTTCCATCTTGATTCTTATGTGTCGACAATAACGCATCCGTCAGCCATGTTGAAATGTAACAATAATTGGTAGTTCAGTTATGTACATTGTGTTAGAAGTTCAGCGCAAACGTAACATTCTCTTCGATAGTTCCTTTCTATTTTTTTTTAAGAAAATATAAAGACAACTGTAGTGTATTAAGTTAGATTAGGTAGGTTAGTTTGATTCCTTTTATTTGCGAAAAAAAATATAGAATGTAGGAGCATCTGCAACTCTGGAGTTTATGTTTTGGAAGTATTAGATGCCGATACATTGTATAACTCATCGTTCATAAAATTAATCAAACTATTCTCTCTACCTTACTTAACCTAACCAAAAATAGTAAGGTTATCTTGTACTTTGATCTAAAAGAAAAACATAAATCTTTTCTAAAGTTGGAACAAGAAACTAATATGGCTGACACGGGGAAGGTTGTCACTCTCGCCTCCCAGACGTAAATAATCGTAAAAGTGATATTACACAAAACGCATTCCTCGTGTAGTTTGTCATATTTACAAGGTATGAAAACTTTCACCTTGTATGGAGAAATTTCCACAGTTGTGTGTTAAAGGCGCACCGTGATCGTCAAATATTACCGTAAAAGTATTATTATGTAATAAATTTCCAAAATTGGTTTCTCCCTAAGAGTCTGACATCTAAAGTATTACCGAAATGGTCTGTGTGAGAAGGGAATGTGAGACTGGCCTATATAAGGGGAGGATTTAGGATATGTTTCCATACTAAGGTGGGTGGCCATCTGTTTCCCCACCCACCAGGATCTACAGTATACACTAACATTCTTTTCATATTTCTGATCTTAAACATGTATTAATAAATGGGAGAAATGGCGGTATTTTTTCAGTTTCGGTCATCCAGGAAATCTTAGGGTGGGTGATCAGCCAGCCAGCCTTCGTCGTGATTGGACCTCTCTTCTCATCCTTCACAGCCAAGCCAGCTAGCCTGTCTCTTACCGTTGACGATCGGAACGCAAAATATCACCACCTCACCAACCAACACTTCTACACTTGGGAAGCTCGTCTCTGACAACGTCCTCTCTGTGCCTCCCCACTGATCAGGGGTGACTCCTAATCAGAGGCGGCCCAGATTGGGTGCTCTGCGACGGTTTCCTGTAGCAGACGTCGGCCGCGACCCCACTGGTGTTTTTTGCACCAGTGGCAATTCTTCCTTTATTCTTCCTTCTATTTCGCTCTGGCCTGGGGACCTGCATCCTAGAGGTGTATTCGTCCTTGGGTCCTCCCTGTAAATGTTCATCTCCCTCCCAGGAGTTAGTGAACACGAAAGGGAGAAGGAGCAGAACCATCCCTCCGCCGAGCCTTCCTGGGAAACCGTGATCGTGCGGGTCCACCCGGGAAGGGGGGTCTCATATCCTGTATCTCTCCCCCCCCCCCCCAAGTAGGTACACTAGGGCTCACGCCTATAAGTGAGCAGATTAGATACACACTAGGGAAGTAGGCTCCCCTGACGGGGCTCTGGGAGAGATACACGGGAACCACCTTTCGACCATTCGACCGACAAAAGGCGGTAGGAGGTGTTGTAATTCCTGTGGTAGGTTAACTCACCCAGACTAGGTAGGCTACCTAACGTATTTCAAAAGGTGGCTCGTCCACCTTGCCCCCTCTACAATGAGGGCACATAGGGTAAGGATACGCTCCCTTGATGGGGATGTAACCGAACCGCGGAAGAGCTCACTAGCCGAACTGCTCGGCGCAAAACTACTAATAAAGATCAAGAGCCTTATTACAACCAAGGATTCATTCATCGCCCTCTGCCTGACAGAAGACGTTGACTCCCTACTGTCGAACGACAGCATAAAGGAATTGAAGAAGCAGCGATTCGAAGTAGTAATCCCACCACAACTAAGAGCCAGGAAGACTGTAGTAGTTAAAAGACTGGACAGGACCATCACAGAAGAATCGAGCGAACAACAATTGAAACGTGACCTGGAACAAAGAAATCAATGGGCCAAAGTAGAGGAGGTAGTTAAACTACCTAAACTACCATCTTTGCTGAAAATTAGGTTTCAGGACATAGGAATGGCACAAAAAGCAATACAGGAAGGATTCTGTCTCTCCTACTACCATATATGTAGCAATCAAGTTGAAGAGGAAGAATTTTTTCCCATCACACCTTGCTGGAACTGCTACAAATATACCCACTTAGCCACGGACTGCCCGAACAAAAACACAAAACACTGCTCCGAATGCGGGGAGGAGGAACATACATTCCGGGAGTGCAAAAGCAGTGTAACTCCTAGGTGCCTGAACTGTCAAGGGGACCACAGAACACTGGCAGCACACTGTCCAGCAAGGAAAACGATTGTAAAGGAAAGAGCACAGGAAAAGCAAAACAGGACCTACTCAGCTGTAACCAAATTAACAAAGGAAACAACTAAAGTCCTTGAAAAGGTAGCCTCACAATCCCCAGCTCAACCTAAAGTGCTCAACCAGGGAAGTCAACTATCGGTTAAAATCATGAGGGCAATAATACACGCCCACCTCTTGAATATTGCCAAACCAGGATGCTTTGCTAAAAGGGTAAAGGAAATGTTTGCAGCAAATAACCTCCCAGACATGGAATTCCCCAACGACGTCCCCTCATCAGAAATCTTCAACCTGATCTATAAACCAGTGGAAACCACCAGTCAGGCGCAAGTAACCCAATCACAAGCTACTACCGACAACCCCCCCCCCCCCCAATCAGAAAGTAGCGAAGAGGGAATGGAAGAAGACGAAGAGGAGCAGGAACCCATTTCACAACATGAACCTGTTAAACAACCTGAATAAGCGTTCGTATATAGCACCCCTAAAAAGATCAAAACGGGAACTGTGGCTCCACCACCGTCACCAAGAAAAATGACTGAGAATCAGGACCTCGGGGAGGAAACCGGTATCAGGTTTTACACCGGCTCAGCCCCCCAAATACTCTCAACCGAGAGACTACTGGCGGAGATAAGGGAAGGAAAAGTAAAATATACATATACAGATACGAATATAGAAGATCACCATATAGAAACACTAATAAAGAGAGGAAGAATCCTGACCAAATATAATAGAATAGAAAAGGTGGAGCAATCCAAATACAAGAAAATTCGCCTAGGCCTCCACACGGAGAGGAGGTCTTCAGGAGAACATCGTTCATCCAAAATGCCGCAAACAAGCTCGAGACATCACCATTTATAATCAACAGACTTAAAATAATTCAACATAATGTCCTGGCCTGGACACATACAAGAGCTCACGAATTATACAACACATATCGTACCCTAGACCCAGACGTCATCATACTAAATTCTCACGGCAGGGATAATTCAAATAAAATCAAGATATTTAATTACACAGTTCACCAAAAAAACAGCCAAAATCCTTTACAAGATGGAATTGCCATAGCAATTAAAAGAAGCATAAAATCCATGATACATTCCAAGAAAACTTTCTGGCAATAGAAATTAACAGCACAACGGGTCCAATCATAATCGGCACCTGCTACCTCCCTCCAAGACGACCAATCTTTCCAATAGCAGACATGCTCAGATTGATGAGGAGGAACATACCTGCATACTTTCTGGGTGATCTCAACGCTAGACACCGCATACTAGGACACCATACCAACAACGCAGTAGGCCGGGTCCTGAACATACTAGTGAGCCACGGCAACGTGGTACACCTCGGATCGGAATTCCCCACGTACATCAGAGCAGGCCACACAGGATACCCAGATCTCGTGTTAACAAATCAACACCACCACCTAAACATACTACTCGAACCCGGCCCAATATCCACTAGTGATCATCTCCCTATCATAGCCACACTCTCCACAGCCCCAATACAGATCCCGGCCAGGCTAAGATTCAACTATAACCGGGCTAACTGGGAAAACTTCAAACAAGAATTAAATAACCCGCAACCCATACAATTACGCAACGGGCATACTTCTCTAATAGACCAATCACTGGATATATGGTACGAGCACGTCAGCCAGGCCATGGAACACAACATACCCAAGACCACTTACCGAACATTACCACACCCTCAATACTCACACCAATCAAGAATCATACAGACACAATTTAGCAACCTAATTAAACTAATCACACAACAAGGATGGACACCGGAACGCAGAAGGATATACAACATGTTACACGAACAGCTAAAAAACATCTCAAAAGAAGCATACAACAGGAACTGGCAGAAGCTGATTTCAGAAACGGAAGGAAATTACCATAAACCGAACCAGTTCTGGCAGAAAATAAAGCACTTAATGGGAACCTCAAGCAACGAGTCAAACTATATAATAAATAGTAATCAAGTCAAATTAACAGAACCAACCGAACAAAAACCGGAATTTAGATCTTTCTGGAGTAAGATTTTTCAAATCACCAACGACGAAAACTTAAACTTTTACATGACCACAGAGAGGAAGTATCCAACCATATGTTGCAAATAACCCATATTTGGCAACCGAGACCCACGATCGACCTGAATACACTGGATGACATGTCCCCACTAAACAAACCAATCACGGTGGACGAAATAGTAAGAACAATCAATAGCTTTAAGAACAAGGCTCCTGGAGTCAGTAAAATAAATAAACTCATTTTACAGCAATTACCAAGCAACATGGTACCTCTACTAAGAAATATATTCAATGCATCCATAGCTTCAGGCTACTACCCAAAGAAATTCAAGACAGCAATTATCAGACTGATGCCAAAACCGGGAAAAGCCCCCACAGCAGTAGAAAACTACAGACCACTCTCTCTCTTAGAAACACCGGGAAAAATTTTGGAAAAAATAATTAACCAACGATTAAGAACACACCTGGAACTGGAATACAAATACAACCCTAGACAACACGGATTCAGGAAACACAGAGGAACAAACACAACCATAGCCCTTATATACGAAAGTATTGCAAACGCAATGCATAATAGAGAACAGTGCAACATAGTATTAAGGGACGTGGCAAAAGCGTTCGATAAGGTCTGGCACTTGGGACTTAAATATAAAATAACCAATCAAGAACTCCCTAACAACTTCACTTCTCTACTGTGTAATTTCTTAGACAATAGAGAAGCACACATTATAATAGGCAATCACAAAGGCCCAAGCTTTAGACTTTATAGTGGAAGTAATTTATCCCCAACTCTTTACACAATTTACACCTCAGACATGCCGCCACCAATTCACGGCGAATACATCGCATATGCTGATGATGTCACCCAGACCATCCGCCATCCAGGCTAGGCCAAACAGATGATGGCATTAAAAACAGCTCGCGCCATAATACAAATAAATAATTACGAGAAGAAATGGAAAATAAAAACTAATACACAAACTAAAAATAATACACATTTCAAGGATAAACCCAGCACCAATCACAGTAAACAACGAAGAGATACAATACCCAAACGAAGGAAAAATACTGGGGCTAACAATAACAAGAACCGGAATAAATAAACACATAACAGAACGCAATAGACTAGCCCAAATACAGCTTACCAAATTAAGAAGATTCGGCAAAATTGAAGAGAAAATACAACTACACCTATTTAAAGCACTTGTACGCCCCCCCATCTTGAATACCCGCCAATACCAATAAACACGATCAGCCTTACCAACCAATTAAAACTCCAGGCAACACAAAAAGCCATTCGCAGAGCCTCCAAACAACGTCCCCCATACACAACCAAAATTAAAGAGCTTCACGAAAATTACAACATTTTACCACTGAACATAAGAACATACAGCCAAGCACAGGCAGTATGGTACAAACTAGAAGTCAAGGAAGACGAAATATATAATCGACTAAAAACAGAGGACACCACAAGATCACACAACTGGTGGCCAAAAAGCCTTCTCCATAACCCTCAAGAGCCAGAATTATTGTACACTAAACAGTAATCAAAAGATGAGAGTATTCTACTAGTTAAACAAGGACCTAGCAGACCTCTCCAACTTACACAATTATACACCACAGCATAAAATAACTTCTTGACGCCAATAAGATAAAAGATGAGTTTTCTACTAGTTACACAAGGACCTAGTAGACCTCTCCAACTAACACAATAACTAACAACCCCTTGCTAGCTAGCTTAGCCTCCTCCCCCCCCCCCCCCCTGTTCCCTCGAGCTCGGGCGACCTCTTAGTGCGGCCTTCACCACAGCCAATCAAATCGTCTCTGCTAGGTGGACAGCCCACCTGCTCTTATTCTCTAGTACTTTACTTTCCGTTTCATAACTTTCCTTTTACCTTACCTCTTCTCTCCCTTCCCATGGCAAGCCATTGCCATTTTATCTCCATTATCATCACCATGGAGCGGGTGTCAGACCTCCCCCGCCGGATGTAAACAAGACACGGCGACACATGTGAATGAGCGAAAGTAATAATCTTGAAAAATTAATATCTCGGATATCCTTAATTTCCGGTGGAAATATCAAAGAAGAAAAATGTCTTACAATTGTCTAAACATTACGAAGGACACAATAATAACAGCGAAAGAATGACCGGTGTAGAACTATAATTTCACCATTTGTAACTTAAAAAAAAAATAATCATTCTGCCCATGAGTAATGAGGAGTCAACGTACAGTTCGTTGACATGACAAACTTACTGGAATCATAAAAAAAAAACAGGTTGTGGCTTCTGCACCCTCGGCGCTGGGGTGAATTAAAGAAAAACTCTTCTTAAGTATATAGTCTATCTGATTTTAACATGAACGGACCACTGACCAAGATAAACTCAAGTATAGCAGCACTCAGTGGTTCCTTTCCTGTAAGGTGTGTGATGTACAGGGTATTTATCAATTCGTCGAAGAGACGAAAAGTGCGGAGGACGATGCCAGTTTGTCGTTTCCTAGATTCGGTAAAGGTGTAGAAGAGGGTGACTACCAGAGGGAATTGTTCGAATTGGTTGAATTTTTTTATACACACTAATATCATGATATTAAACAAAAAATAGAGACAATGCAGAGAACCTAATAAAACCTGACCTAACATACCCAACCCATGGGTCTGTTTGGTCAGGTTCTATTAGGTTCTATGCATTGTCGTGTTAATTTAAGTGTTAAACAACTTACCGTAATATTGAGGTTGATATTCATCAGAAATGGCGAGGAGGAATACGTGGAAGCGTTCACTGTCATTTAGGCAACGCCCTTTGAACAGGGATTCAGCGAAGTAAACAACAAAAATGGCGACGGGAGGAGAATTGTGATGCGGGATGGAGTAAATAAAATATTGTCAGATTCTATGCATTGTAGTTTCCATTTCTATGCTTAATATGATATTAGTGTATAAAAAATTTCAACCAATTCGGACAATTCCTTCTGGTGGTCATCCTCGTCTACACCTTTACCACCAATAGACCCCCAAGACCCTAGTTTAGTGGTACCCTTGCTGTAAAATATTACCATAGACCTAAATTCAGCCCCATAACTATACATCCGCATGTTTTGTTGAAGTTTGCTTGTAAGTTTGTTCTACTGTATAAAATACAAACCTGCCGGGGGAGCGGGAGGGGGGTGATACGAGTGTAATTTATGAAAATAATGAAGACTCGAAACATTCTGGTTAACAAGGTTCGAGTCAGGGAGGTTACGGAGTCAACCATAATTATATTCGACTATACAAGGACTAACTAAACCATGACAATTCATTAGATAAAGTTAGTCGGGTGCCTCTGGCTGGTGTAAAGTGTTCCATCATAAACGATTTACACTCTACGCTTTGCCGAAATGACTTTAGTGATTCGTATGTTAAGTTTCAGTATCATTTTACTAAGTTCATTTATAAATTCAATTAATTAAAGAAAACATACGTAATGATCACAACGAGGGTTAATTACAACAGTCAAATTCATCGACAAGTCTAGCTAACTCGTCATATTAAATTCCTTTTACCTGAGGGAGACGTTGTGAGGAGGTGGTATCGACGGTGCTGTGGGGGTGTCGGTGATCAGCTCTCTCAACAGGGTTGTGTGTACAGTAATTGTAATCGTCTAATCCGTTTCCCGAGGTCCAACTTCAGCCACCTTGGGTCATTCCCTGTACTTAAAACACACTTTCGCTTGTTTGTTGACATCGATGAAATTTAAATGTAACTTCTTTTAAAATTACTGATTAAACTTTATTCTGCAAACTTTAAAATTATTCTAAACTCAGCCTGGCTGTTTCCACACGAGACAACACCGTGGCTTAGAACAAGAAGGTGCGTTAACCAGGCCGAGGGCCGAGGACCGCCGCCCGTGTTGCCTGGCAGCCAATACAGAAAAATAATATGCTAATAATCATAAACAGTAAGTATATGCAGATTGTCATATGTGCGTCAAATTGTAACTCTAACTTTTGAAACAAACGCTAGGTTTTTACTTCGTAACCTAACCCCTAGATGGCGGTAAGCTCGGTTACACAGAATGTCTCTCCTATAAAGATTTATTTGCATTTATGGCTCCGGGGAAATGATTGGGAGTATCAGGGCTGCTTTTGTATATCTGAATGTGATTTGTATGATTCAAATATGTTAATGAAGATGTTTAATTCACAGCTTTAGTGATAACTGATAAGATAACTGATCATAATACCTCGGGGCTGACGTATTGTACCACTCTGGCCAAGGAAAGGTTATAGGGCAGTAAAACTATGGTTAGAGCCACCACTAATTGCAGTAAAAAAAATAAATTGGTTACGTTCTATTGACCTCGGTTTACTAAATTACATAAAAATCTTCCAAAAATTTATTTAGTTAAATTTTGTATTTCTGATGGGACAACATTTTCCTCCTAACGTGAGGTATACTTCCTCCGAAATATGTCACTGCACTGCCTGTAACCTTGGTTTGATCGTTCATCTTTCATCAGAGGCAGATAAATTTGGTATTCATACTCATTTTTTCATAGTCCAAGGAACTACATTAGTCAGTCACCTGTGTCCGACTAAGGGGTACCCTACCGCTTCTTCCCTTTGTGTTGGAATACAAGCATGAGAAGCTGCATTCTTTGGGAGTTTTCCATCCCATGCCATTAAATCTGGTGTCTTCATCCATGTTTTAAAAATCCAATATGCCAATCTACCCCATAAACACATTTTTACCGAACTATAGAGGACTACTGTACCAAAATATTCTCGTCCTATAGTGGGGGTTAATACTTCAGAGTGATATATTGACATGGGTGGTGAGGAGCTTGACCATGACCTCTGTCCCTTGTACACCAAGATAAGTAGATTAACCTCCACCCGGGACCCCAAAGTTGGAGTCAAGAACGATGCCCTCAAGCCACAGAGTGCACATTAAGGCCTGGCCAATAACTGGGCCACTGGTCATGTATGAGACCCACAATACCAGACACGACGGATGGTATTGGATCCATAATGATCGAAGACTACAATTGTTTCAGTGCACTCAGTGGCCTGAGGGTGATGCTCTTGACTCCAACTCTCCTATCCTTGTGGAGGACCAGTACGTTATATGCGAGTGTGTAAGCATAATATACAATCACACACACACACACACACACATCACAGACAGTGAGGGGAGGTAGGAGGGGTAAGTACTTGTTGTTATATGTCTCTTCCCCTGCACTACGTTAATGGGATCTACATAAGGGAAGGTGGATATTGTTACCTATAGTCATTGTCCGAGCGTGAGCAAGAGACTACTCCCACTATAAACCCGATATATGCGCTGATATACTGAGCTAACTCTTATTGTTAGGGCCTAGCCTCGCACTTTTGTGGATTAGATAGATGACAGCTTTACCATTTCAGCAAATGACATAAATGCAATTGTTACATTAAATTAATTCATATTTGCGGTACAAAATCTTTATTACACAATATTTCATCCAGTGTGTTTCTGCTGAAATAGTCTGACTGAGACGCAAAGACCTCCCAGAGAGCTTCCTGATGGTGCCCTGGGAAATCACTGGAAGGTTGCAGATGAGGCAGATGAAATACGCTCCCAGGCGCTGGAAACAGACGAATGAACTGGTAAACTATATCGCATTTGTCATCATGGTAAAAGTGAGTGTAGGTAACCACAGTTTACTATAGTTTTCACAGTATTATGAAGGGCCCATCTAAGTATCAGTTCGTTCAACGCGAGAGCACTAAAACAATAAATCAAGTTTCCCTCTGACAGCCCCTCCTTTTTCACCGGAAGATGCAAATATTTCCTTCCTCTTCTATAGCCCTGCGGGAAACTTTTAAAAGGGAAAGTTTATTTCATCTCGGGCAAATAATTTACAAAGAAACGCACTCCATCTGTATCCGCGGTTCTCAAATTGCCGACAGGGTCTCATTTGCCTGAACACACACTCTCACATCCTCCTAAAGAGCCATCGAAACGCGTTTGATAGGTACTTGAAGCTGTGGCGATGGGGATCAGGAGGTCTCGCGGGGCCACTTCCACGCAACACTGCGTTGGTAATCACTGGTATTCTTCTGCCGTTTTCCAGATTTGCTGGAGGAGCGAGGAGAGGTGTGAGGGGTACGAAGAGAGAGAGGGAGAGGTAGCAAGGGATGCTGAAGGAGGAAGTGAGAGGGAAGAAGGGAGAGCAGTTGAAGAGAGTAAAAGAGAACTAGGCAGATATAGTTAGAAAAAACAATAGTGTTCGCAGGGAAGGGAGGAGGAAGGGAGGGACAGAGGGAGTGAGAGCATGGGAAGGTGATATTTTTATATCAGCCAGTAACGCTGAATGCATTATTAAGCTCATGTGAGGTAACCTCTCAGTTTTTAAACGGTGATTAAAGTGTTCACAATAAGTAATTACTGATTCCACTTTTGTATTCTGCTAGAACAAAAATAATTATGTAATTAGATTTTGTTCTGAAAAAGTGACACATTGTACACAGGCACACACACGTACGCATATACTGTGTACAATATATATATATATATATATATATATATATATATATATATATATATATATATATATATATATATATATATATATATCGGGCACATACACGTCTGTTTATACACGAGTACAGTGAGAGAGGGAGAGACATGTGGCTACTCACTCCTCTTACTCTCTTAAAGATTTTCTTGAACTTTATGTCTCTCCTGTTTTGTCCTACGGAGTTATATTTCAGATCTCACGAGATTTCTTTAATTTTACATTGTTCACATGTTAGTATTTTGTCATCGTCTATTTAGTTTCATACGAATGTTCATTTTCATGATATTTTTTTCCAAAATGTTTGTTATTTTTATGGTGCTCATGAATGAAAAAAAAATACATTACGCATATTCTCGTGAAATGGTAGTTGATATTGTTGCACACGTTAACTTACCCTGAGACAAAACTCATGTGGTCTAGTTGGCGGTCACTCTTAATTAGTGGGGATGTATTGATGATTTAATAACTTTAATTTTAGGTAAACAGGAAGGCTAGAGGAGCGTTCCGACTGGTCAAATACACTAACCACGAATATACTCTTAAATATAACCACGAATATACCTCCTGAGCATGCCCGGTATTGGTGAGGCGGGCAGGTGGGCGACATTGATGGGTAGACATTTATATTCAGTAAGCGCGGGATTCACTGGAGGTTTCTCGTGGCAACATGGACAAAATTATGGTGATGACGTTTCAGGAGTTCCAGAAAGCTAATGAGGTCAACAGAAAGAAGCGCTACCACCCAAGAAAAGATCATCGCTGGCAGCCATAAAAAAAAATATGACAAAAAAGTTTTGTATTACGTGCGACAGAGCGTGATAACCAGGACAAAGTGAAGGAGTAAGTACATTGTAGCACAAGTTGAGTGAGTTTGTCCGATGTGAAGGTATTTATGAGGCCAATACAGTAACAAGAGTTTAGAGCTTGGGATGTAGAAGAGTGGGGAGAGAGGAACATAGCGAGGCCAGCAGGTCTAGTGAACATTTTAGTTCAACAACATGAGGACACCATCACCCCAGCTGATACCCGCAGGTGCTGATGGTTACAACATCCTAAGAGCGAAATTGGATCGATAAAACCGATGAGCAGGGATGAGGATGGCCCCTAGATGTGAGCGGGAGTCTGTATAGTACTCACATTAACGCTGATAAGACGGCCTGTGGGTCGGCTGGCTCTCGCTAATCTGGGGAAGGTGGCGGTAGTGTTAAGCGCACAAAGAGAAGCAGGGTGTTAGTGGTGGGGAAGATACCAGTCCAAGGGGAAATGAGGAGGAGTGCGAGAGTGTAGACCAGAGAGAAGCTGAGGCGGGTAAGGGAGGAATAACAGATACGTGTGGAACAAAAAGTAAATATTTGCATAAAAAGGGATCGAGATAATTTGATTTATGATCTCAGGAGGGTGTCTGAGTCTGAGACTGTGGCAGGTGTGGGAGATGTCACACATGATGTATCACCTAATGGATAATAAGATTAGTTTATTACTACACACAAAGGTAGAGAGATAAGGGGAGACATTGGAATTTTTTCTGCATAATTACATTACAAAATAGTGTCTCTATTATATATTTCATTCATCAGGAAACAGGATAAGGACTTAGACCATATGAAATAAAATTAGTGTGTTAATTGACCTGTTGTCTTGCAAGGTTTATTGTTACTATTATCACACACACACACACACACACGCGCACACACACACACACACACACACACACACACACACACACACACACACAACTACTATTACTACTACTACTTTGCTATCACAAGGAATCGCGAATGACGATCATCCAGCTATGATACAATGATATGAGTAATTAAGGATGTCACTTTCGTTGGTGAGCTCTGAGGTGACTCGAGAGGCCGATACAGATCGGCATGGCAGTCCACAGATGTTGCGTGTGTGGAGGGCTACATCAAGTGTGGGAGAGGCGGCGGCAGCGTTTTTCCGGCGCTAGCGCTTGTCTGCCTCGGTTTGCAGTCAGGCTAACTCGAAAGTATAAACACCTTCTCGTTTGGTGATCCCCCAAGCGTGGAATAAACGTTTCCCAGGTGAGGGGGTCGATTTGGCACTTTTTCAGGTTTGTCTTAAGAGTATTCTTATACCTTTTTAATTGCCCGTCGGCGTTACGTTTACTACTCGTTAGGTGACTGTAAATTAGCTGCTTTGGCAGCTTACTGTCATCCATGCGGGTAGCATGGACAGTCCAACGTAATTGTTCATGGATAATAGTAGCCTAGATTCTCCTACAGTTGGTGTCAGCGAGAATACTGGGATTTGTTCTTTTGTCTACCCATAGAAATAGGAGGATGGAACGTAGACTACATTTGTGAAAGTTTTCAAGTACCTTGAGGTACCTCCTGTACATAACCCCTGTCTCACTGACATACAGCAGGGTTGGGAGGACCACTGCTCGATACACGTGCAACTTTGGAGATAATTTCAGTTCCCTACAGTTAAAGATATAGGTGCGGAGTCTGCCAAAGCCTTGAGATACACATCTGATCCGATGTTGAATCTCTTCAACGATGTCCGCAGTCGTGGACAGGTGGGAGCCAAGGTACTGGAAGTGGGTAACATTAGAGAGGGTAATATCGTTAAGCTGGCTGGATGGTGGAGGTGTGGTTGAACCAGGGGCAGGCTGAAAGAGAATCTGAGTCCTATGTGCATTCACCTCAAGCCCGAACGTAGGTGTTCAGGATTTCCTGTAGGTCGCATTTAGTGTCAGCGACGAGAGTGAGGTCGTCTGCATACTAAAGTTCAGTGATGGAAGCAGCTGATACCTTTGTTCCTGCCTGGAGTCGTCTTATGTTGAAAAGTCCCTTCTTCTGGTACTGGATGTTCACCCCGTCGGCTAAATTGGCACTGGCACGAGTAAGAAAGGCAACCAAGATAATGGAAAAGAGAGTTGGTGCTAATACATGTCCTTGTTTTACCCTCGTTTGGATGGGCAAGAACTCAGACTGGGTGCCATTGTGCAGAACGCTGCTGTTCATGGCATCGTGGAGCTGCCTCACAATGGCAATGAATTTTGGTGGACTGCTCTAACGACTGAGGGTCCGCCAGAGGGCTTCCTGTTGACCAATTCGAAGGCCTTAGTAAGGTCAATAAAGGCCATGTACAAGTCACAACACTGTTCTCTGCACTTTTCCTATATTCTGGCGGGCAGCAAAGATAATGTCAGTGGTGCCATGTGATGGTCTACAGGCACATTGGGATTGTGGGATGAAGTTTTCCCTCTCAGGAAGAAATATGTTTAGGAGGACTCGAACGATAATCTTGCCAGCTACGGACAGCAGTGAGATACTGCCATTGTTGCCATAAACTGACCGGTCTCCCTTGTTCTCATAAATATTGACGATCTTGGGGGATTTCCTCCTTCTCCCATATATTCTTCGTGAGAGAGTGGAGGCGGATGGTAAGCAGAGGTCCTCCTGCTTCATATTCCTCGGCTGGGATTCCATCAGGCCCAGTGGCTTTGTTATTTTTCATCTGCTTGATGGCAGTAGCTACCTCATCCAGGGATGGAGGATAGCTGAGGTGGTTCAGCTCTGGGTGCTGAGGAACCTGAGGAGGAGTAGGCCTACTCCGTTTCTCCCTATGGTTCCCGGCCATATGTCATAATCTCTGCCAACTCTGGCGTTGAAGTCACCTAGGATCACAACTTTATCTTCTTTGGGGATAGAGGTTAGCACTCAGTCAAGGTCGGTGTATAAGGCCTCCTTGATGCCATCCTATGCAACCAGTGTTGGGGCAAATGCACTGATTCAGTGAGTGATTCAGTGGGACTCGGAGCGTCATGCGACGCTCGTTGATCCCAACAGGCATTTCGGTTAGTCTATGTAGGATGGATTGCAGAATAACAAAGCCAATTCCGAAAATGCGGCTTCTCTCCGCAGCAGGCTCACCCTTCCCAAAGAAGGTACAGCCAGCCCCCCGTTCTGTGAGTCGACCCTCGTCTGGGAGCCGGGACTCACTAATGGTTGCTATGTAATGGCTGCTAGACAGCTTTTCTGCCACAAGGGTCCTGACATTCCATGCAGCGACCATAAGAGTTTGTAGAGTTTGTTTTTGGTTTTATCTGTAATTATGATTATGATTTCGGCCGCATTAGGATGACCTTTCTGGGTGCGGTTGCCCAGTCAGGCTGGTTATTTTAGGGAGGTTATGTTTAGGGCACCTTTTCTAGCCCCTCCTTATGTAGGGTGAGCAGAGTGGTTCCTGGAAAGGGCTGCACAGTTGCACAGACAGGACCGGATTGCACCGCTACCTAGATCCCAGTACATAAACGACCATTTTATCTATTCTTCCCATGTACAGAGTTGTGCCTAGAGACTCCTGGCAGTCATCTCTGCCAGTCCCCGTTGCCACTCATCTGTCGCCATAGAACTTTAGGGGTACAGGGGTGTTGATGATGATGAGAAGTGTGATGAGCTGGATGATAGCTGCGCGTGAGTTGATTTATGTGGTGAGGCAGGAGCGCAGGCTGTAACCACACATCTTGGCTCTCCCTTTTCCTGATCCAGTGGTGCAAGTGTTGCAACAACTAGGGAGATGGAGAGTTGCAATGAACTGCAGATAGCCCAGTTTGTTGGGTTGCGCCTTCGTAGTCTGTCCATCTTGCATTGCCTTCATCCGCCGGTGTAGTCTTTGGGTTCCCATGTTGGTCAACTCTTTCGCCTATACCGCCGTTGGGATCTTGTTGGAGCTCTGTAAGCATGTCTGCCTGTTGTGGGACTTCACAACAGATTTTTCGCTCAGGGTTTACTCCCGTAACCTTATGCCCAACAAGGTTTATCCACAAGGCAGTGGGACATTGGTTGATAGGCGCCAGGTCGTGTCCACATGGTAGTGGGCCTATGTGCCGTTCCTATGGGGCCCACTGCTGCTCCAAGATCCCCTATGGTCTAGCTTGGGGACGCGAGGCACCCAGTTACCGTGTGTTGCCACGAGAAGGCACAACAGGAGTCTTGATGGTGAAGAGGCTGTGTACTGGCAAGGGAAGACTTATGCAAGGTTGCTTCCTTGTTCGCTACAAGGGTGAGCCAGCGGCAGTAGGTGAAAGTGAGAGTTAAGTACCTGTAAGTAGTGCTTGCACCTTAACACTAACATACTGCTGCCACACTGGACTTATTACACCACCCTGTGTGTGCGCAGAGGGTGGTGTAATGAGTCTGGTGTGGCAGCAAACACCATTAAGTTAATTAGTTCTAGAACCCACATGTGTGTTTGTTATAATGTTATTTCCGCCATTTAAAAACTAAGGTCTTTAAGCGCTCAACTTGGTTAATAATTACACAAATTTATCAATAATTAAAGATTATGAAAGAGAACCGTGTGTGTGTGTGTGTGTGTGTGTGTGTGTGTGTGTGTGTGAGTAATAGAAAAACCAATTAATTTCATCAGTCATTTTTAGTGCTCAGTGTCATTTTTTATTGTGTTAAACTCAAACACACATTATTGGATGCAATTGAATATTTGCCATTTATTAAAAGTTAATGAGATGGCAAATATGCTGTCAGTAGGTATGTTCCATTATGCATTTGGCTCTCAGGCTCATACCAGATGTAGTGACGGGAGGAACGAGTGCTAGTTGGTAACACTCATATGACTTAACACGTTGGTAAGTCTGTCCTTATTCTTCCTAAGACAACCACTCGCTTCGTGTGAAATATTCCATGAATAATGATAACTGAACTAACGCCGAGAAAGGTCAATCACTCTCTGCTCACTACGCTTGGTTAATTTTCCTTGTTTGATAACTTTTGTATATGGTTAAATCTATTTACTGATTCATTTGTTCAATGTCTATTCATCGGGAGCACCCGTTCACCCCATCTCCCCTCCCCCCAAAAAAGCCCCAAATTTTAAAGTGCAATAGTTCCCAAAATACTTTTATATATCTGACACACAATTTCTTTATCCATATAATTTCAGTCTATTCACAAACCACCATAATATTTTCAGAATTCAACATGCAATACTTTTGTGTGTGTGTTTGTGAATTAAACAATAAGGGACACCTGACTAAACAAACATAATTGAACGGTAAAATTATACGAGTTGGCAACCTTTCCTGCACTGCTGAAGTTGGAGTGGATTTAGAACATAAATTAGTGTCAACTGAAGTGTCAAAGGGTGTGGTTGTGTTATAGCTAAGCTTGCAGAGAAGGGATGAACTGATGCTCTAATGTAAGCATGGTCTTAGGTGCTTTGCTAGAATTCCCAGTGAGGAAACATGAAGGCCGATCATTGGGGCGGGCTATAAAAAGTTGTCTGCATCAATGTTTATTTAGTTAACGCTGTCTTTGATCTCAGTTAATTTTATAGGAAGTGATGATTTGGTGAATCTATTGAGACAGCCTCTAGAAAGGACTCGCATTCACGAGACAGTAACATACTTATTTTGGTTTAGAATTTTACACAAAGTTTATCTAATCTTAAATATGATTCAGGAAACTCTCATCCTAGTTGAACATGGCTTCTTATCAGGACGAAAGAAAATATTTCTAATATTAAGTATTGTATAAGATGCAGAATATTGTTGTTACTCAAAACAACCATTAATAATTTTGCTAGTAATTTACATTCTATTTCGAGACAACTGTAATGCATATGAAAAAATTACTTTCTTGAAAGAATCGAAATGACAAAGAGGAAGAGATTGATTAGTTGCTTCAGCCCTGCATGATTGGGTCTTCACGCCACCTACACTGTATCTCCCAACTCCACCACACTCACCTTCAACGAATGTATAAGAATCATGCTTTTAACTTTCAGAAGTATAGAGGCATTTTTCCCCTCGCTGATATTCCCTTTACATAATATCCTCCATATTTCTGGAGTAAGGGCGAGGTCTTCACTGGACGGAAGGAAGCTTTTAAGGTATTTTGACAGCTTCATTCAAATCGACAAAACAGATGATCCTACTTCCCGCCTCGGTGTGCAGACCTTGGCCTCCCTCTGACGCTCAGTAAACAAGTGGTATTGCTATAAAGGCTACAGACTTGCTACACTAATACAAGATATACAAACCTACCAATACAGGGTGTATAAACCTACCATTACAATGTGTAAACACCTATCACTATAAAGTATAGAGATTCAAACTTATACTGAATAATACAGTTAAAGGTGTACGGCATATAACACCGAGATATATAAAATTATAAGGTCATTACACAGGCAAGTAAACATTATGAATGAATGTGAAAGGTTATCGGTGATTGGTTACTTAGTTTCCTGTTGCCTAATTAATGGTTGGGCTTTGTTGTTTCGTATTATATTTTACTACGCACTATTGTAAACAAACGGCCTTGAGTTGCCAGCTGTCTCCAGCAGTGTTCGAAGAATCTTGAACGAGACTGTACATCACCAGAAAGAGCACATTTATTCAAGCCGTATATCAATGCAACGTGCACATCAGTACAGAGAGCCATTCACCTTTGTCAACTGCCTACTACCACAACTAACCATTACCAGCACCACTGGGTACCCAATATTAGCCGCCCACCCTTGGCCTATGGGACCATTATGGGCGCGTGGGCGTAGAAAGGTAAGATAATATTGACATTCCCACAAATAACAGGTTAGTTCTGTTCTTCCCTTATAACAGCGGTACAGTATTTTTCTTAGGGTGAGTCCTCTGTCATGGGGAGTGTCCTCTCTCAGGGGTTGTGTCCTCTCTCTGGGGGGATGTCCTCTCAGGGGGTGAGTCCTCTGTCAGGGGGTGAGTCCTCTGTCAGGGGGTGTGTCCTCTCAGGGGGATGTCCTCTCTCAGGGGGTGAGTCCTCTGTCAGGGGGTGAGTCCTCTGTCAGGGGGTGAGTCCTCTGTCAGGGGGCGTGTCCTCTGTCAGGGGGTGTGTCCTCTCTCAGGGGTATCCTGTCTCAGGGGTATCCTCTTTCAGCAGGTGTGTCTTCTCTCAGGAGTGTGTGTACTCTCTCAGGGGTGTGTGGCCATTCTGAGGGGGTGATTATGTCAGGGGGGGGTGTGAACACTCTTGTAATAAAAATAGCCATTCTTTCCTATAATGTCACTAACTCCTTTTCCATATTATCTTGAATTTATTTGTCCTCGAAGTTCTAATATTTTTGATAATATTTCAGGTGTTTGAAAGAAAGACTAATTAAATTTATAAGCTTCTCGGGAACTTGGAACTTGTCTACCACCTCAGTTAACTGCCCTTGACCCCCAGGGACCCATTCCCAAGACCTCTCCTAGCCTCCACAATAAAACCACGACGCCCACTGTTTGAGTGACCGACGCCCATCACTTGACTGTGGTAGAGAAAGGCGAAGGCTGATGCCCTCTTGTTATCTTGATCAGTTCGATTGTATCTTTTGTGTTTTTACTTGTAATTGTTTATATTTAGTAGTTGTTAGCCGCTGTTGTGAGTTTGTGTCTAAAGTGCATTAAATTTGTCCTATATTTTTTTGTATATTTATTTATATTTTTTATACAGCATTCTAGATTATGTTTTGGTAGAATTTTCTTCGGATGATTCGTAGTCCTTGGCTTCTCCAGCGGGGTTTACTTCAATTGTAATGAAATATAGCAATAGACTTGAGGCGAGTACGACTAAAGTGGACAAAGCGCCAGAAAAAAAGGTCATTTTTACTTAATGGTAAAGTAGACCATTGTCACACATCCAGAGGTGGTTTTCCTATCCTTTTGTGAATGAATATCTATTTTGAGTATCGGAACACCACTTTTCCATCCTGAGAGCAGAGCCTAAAGGGACAGAGTTATAGCTACGTAATTAAACAAAACAAAAAAAACACACACACACAATACATCAATAAATGCAAAGTCGGGATAAAAACAAAGGGCTAATCATTTTATTTAACAAACAAACCTAAAACACAACACACAGATATGAGGAAGTTCAAGTGAGAAGATAAACACACAAATGTACATAAGAAGAATAAAAATAGGATACTCAAACCTACAAGAGAGCTCAGGTTCTCAACTGGCTCAGCCATGTTAGTATTGTTATTATAATCGACCCTGTATCCTGTACCTGCGTTTTTCTGGCTAATGAAACTGTTTCAATCAATCAATCATATCAATCAATGCGAGAAACAAAGACCTGATAGTAAGTTTTAGTTTATATTGAATGAGAGCTTCCACGATGGAGGTGTGTCTTGTTGCTGGTCTTACCGAGAACTGAAAAGAGTGAGTATGCATACCGGTGGTCCTGTTGGTGGTGGAGGTGATGGGTAGCAGTGTGAGGCGGCTGGGTGGTTAATTTGCCTGGCCCGTTATATATATATATATATATATATATATATATATATATATATATATATATATATATATATACATATATATATTACAACAGATCACACACTTTTTCATCCTAGCTGGTGGGTGCTGGTGCTGGTTCACTCATGTAAAATAAAAGTGAGATGATCACTGAACCGTATTTGTAACATTTAGCTCCGGGAAGCTCGTTGCTTTGATCCAACAACAATGTCATTAAGCTGGTCAGAGAAAAAATATACCCAGTGACCTTGTTTAATTCAATTTAAGGCTCGAAATATTATCAAAGCCAATTACAGAGATTATAGAAAATTATAGAAATACAAATTGTTTTTCCCAATACTGTTGCTGGCATTGTATTATTTTCTACCCACATCACTCACAGATACAATGCAGTATATTGGTGAAAACGTCGACAGAACACATCGACGAGGTTCGTTTGATGGCATGAGTTATATACATTCTCTCCTATACTTGAGCTTATGAGAGGTGACCAAATGTATTATTGTCAGTTATTTCGTGAATCTGTCTATCAGCTGAGTGCTCCAGTTTTATTATTAATTTTTAATTTAAAACGTTGTGGACCAATATTGTTCATTATCACTAACCTTAGGAAGGAATTCAAAAGTCAGCTTTGGCATTTCTGACTGCTCTCTCTCATATCGTAATTCTCGGTAAAGTATATGGGAACGATTAAGGACAACAAAGCCTTAGATGTGGCTCTCAACATTATAAGAATAAGATTGTGCAGTTTTATGAACGGGGTATCGGACGTCTTCTGTTTTCTTGTCTTTTAAGTCAGTATTTTCTGTAATCACTCTCTCAAGCCTGGCCACAAACACACGCTCACATTTCCTCTTTATTCGTTGATATTAATTTATTCTTACTACCGTAAAAGATGTGTTCTACTATTAGTCCATAGCATATTATGTCAATGTTATATGGAATGAACATATAAAAATGTTGATTGATGTATTCAGTGGAACTTACTTAAGATTCGGAATACATACAGAAGGTGCTTTCTCATGACAAAAGTGTTGAAGCCAATCCTTATGGTACACCGTTATCATATAAACTTTTGATGCACGGTGCAAACAATATGAACTTGGAAAAAACATATGTTGATATAATTTGATTTGATGTATCACCAGACCTAGTTATTGACCATTGAGCAGTGCTTCATGCATCATTGTTTGAAAACAAATGGAGGATTAACTAGAGGTCGGAGCATGGTAGACACAGCGTCTAGTGTGGATCTTTTCCACTCCATTATGTGCTGAAGTAAACAACTACATGCACGAATTTACGTATGCACAATTCACGACGAGCGAACAGTAAGTAGATGCCACAGCTTCCAGGGTAGCAAAGGGTATGGATGACACACAAAAAATCCTGAAAAAAACATAAGACAGAGGAACCCCTTCAGCACTGAGCCATCACTGAGAAATATATCCCTAACAACTGTGAGTTCTTATGATGCAAGAGACGTAGGACAAAGACTCCTGGCATCAGTGGAAAGAGAAACAAGTTTTGGAATATGCCCTAAACAAAAAGGACCAGGTTGACATATCAACTAGCATCAAAGGCGAAGATATGACGAATACCTTTTATGAATCTTGCAACTATCCAGGAAAGCCACCACAGCAGGTGTTTTGTGGTCGCCAGAGCTTGCAGCTTCTTCTCGTACTGCTGGACAAGTCCAATATGTTCTAGATGGTGGAGCACTTGTGCACCACGTACCATGGATGAGAGGATATACATGAGAACATATCTATCACCTGTATAAACAATATATTATACAAAGCTATAGTTGTATTAGATGGGTACACTGACATACAGTACCACGCACTACACACAGTGCACAGAGTTGAACAGCAGTACACGTTACTCACAACATGACCCTCTAAACTAGACCAAGATGGAAGAGCACCTCTCCATCAGAGAGAATAATCAGCAGTCGTCCCCCAGAGTGGCATCCACCACCTCCTAGCCCAGGAACGACTAGTCAAGTTTTTTGTTTGAACCGAAAAACGGAAAATGCATTATTAGAGTTATGTTAAAGTTAGGACCTAAACCCGAGAAAGCAATGTATCTATACGCGTAATGAGGCTGAGTACTAGGGTTTATATCTTGTGGCTTTAGCAGCAGGAGCAGTCATGTTATCTGACAACTGTATCTAGCATTAGTGAGATCGTGTTTGAATTATATGTGGTTCCGTTTTGGTCACCGTAGTATAGAATGGGTGCAGATTCCCTTGAAAGCATTAAAGAAGAGACAGATTAAGAAACCTGAGACGTAAAGTGATGGGCAATATGATCGAGGTTATTAACTAAGACATGCTAGGGAAGCTTTGAATATAGGTTGAACAGATATATGCTCTTATGTTATAATGATGTTCTGATATGTATGTTTCCCGAAAGATAAAAAATGGGAAAGAAAACAAAGTCGAACTTGTGAATATCCGTAAACGGAAAAAATAACTTTTTGGTTGGTGAGCTAATTTTTTTTGTCAGATAATCTTTTTAAGCACATGTCGTTATACTTATTTTTTTAAATATAAGACTGCAGGAAAGTTTCCTTTGACCGGACGTCTTTTAAGCGGAAGTCTCCCATAACCGGATTTTAGAGCCGTCCGATTTTTCTCGAGGTTCTCCCTCGCTTCCTGTTGCTCGCGAAAAAACTGAACTGCCGCACTAATAACCTGGCTTTCTGATAGTCCCTCTTGGCTCAGGAACACGCGGCTCAGAGGTAACAAGCCAACCAGAGACCAGGCATGCTGTGATTGGTCTCTTCTCTTGCTGTATCTTATCAGTCTCTTTCTTGTTACTTTAATAACCCTTAAATGACGCGGCGACTATATTCTCTTTTTGTAAGTGCTGTACATATCATAAGCCAATTATAATAGTGGTCATCACGTTACATGATTAACTTCATAAGGGTAAGAAACACTCGAATGTAAAACAAAAAAACAACTCTTTTAAACCGTTAGTCTTTGCCGTGTTTGGCTATCTAGCGGGATTTAACGAGAGACTTAGGTTCATTTACAAAGTTATCTCGTGTAATGAGAGAACTTTATCCGCATGAAGAGTCCCGTTCAGGCATGAAGTAAAAACTGTGCTGCTCTGAACAAAATCCTCAACACAGTGAAGGGGAATTCCCACCGGCTGAAAACTTGGCTCTAAAAATGCCCCGACAGTTCTTTTTTTCCATCCAGGCGACAAAAACACTTCAAAGACACGTTCGTTTGAGTCGTTAGCTTCGAGACAAAGACAATTAATTTCCATCAACCCAGGGCAGTTTCTCCCTCACCAGGGACCTAATACCCCCCCCCCCCACCCCATCCCCCCATCCCGCAACATTTTTCTCCCCCACCCAGGGTATCATCCTCCTCCATATCCGGGTCCTTTTTCTCTCTCTATCCAAACTCTCTTTTTCTTCCCATTCATACTCTTTTTCTCTACTATCTCCTATATCCCAGTAGTTTTCCTATATAGGCCAAACTTTCCTCCTCCTCCTCCTCTATCCAAAGCCTCTTCTTTCACTATCCAGGTCTTCTTCCTCCTCTTTTCAAGCCTTCTTTCTCCTTTATCCAAGTCCTCTTCCTTCTTTATCTCTCTGTGTTTACCACAAATAAAACAAAAAACTCTCTCTCTTGACTTGATTCTTCGTTCTCTGGAGGTTTAGTTCCCCCAATAAGAAAAAAGAAAAAACTCACAATAGGCCTGTAACTCCTCGTCCCAGAAACATTTTATTGCTCTTATCATACCTTGTTACACCCCAACCCAGGGAATGGTGCTCCTACAGCCAGTACCAGTAAAACACACACACAGTTGGCAACCTTTCCTGTTCTGTCAAAGTTGGAGTGGTGTTAGGTTAAACTGAAGTGTCAAAGAGTGTTGTTGTGTTTCGGTCTTTTGTCGATAATTAATACTTGTTTATATCTCTGTATGATGTTGAAGGAACTGCACCGCGACGAGAGACCTTGTTTTCTGGGGCAACATGTTGGGTGCATCTCTTTAAGATACGAAATAAAGAAAGCAGAAATACATTATTATCACAGCATTTAGAGAAACTAGACGAGAAACTATGGGTTCATTAAACTAACACTAATCCTTATCCAACGCCATCTAGGAGTGGTGAGAAGAACTGCAAAACACAATTTGATATTTTAACATTAATTTCAGGCTGACAAACTCAATGGATCAAATGGAGGATTATAGCATTAATCCGTATATTAATCTCCGGCTTTCTGCTAATTTTGAGCTCGGACAACAAAGGCCTTGTTGTCTGACGCACTGCGGCTGTCGGTAACTGAACGAAATTAACAAATTCAACCATAGTGTTAATTTTCGAGAAATATATACACAGGAACACACATTGTCTGTCTTATTTATGATATAACCATCCTGAAATAACTGACCTATTTGCCTTGACTTTGTTATTGCGGTAATTTAACGGTTTATAATCAAATATAATAGCAAAAATGATCGACAATAGAAAAAACGAGTTGTGTCATATACTGATAAAAAATTTACACACAGTTAAAAAAAAATAACCCGAAGCAATTAGTGATCTGAAACTTTACACACACATATTACCTGGGGTCTTAAGGTTGGCCCGGAGAAGAGCCAAAAATATTCCCCGACGGAGATATCACCAAGGCGATTGTGGGAGGTGTTTATCCGACTCTGGGAGGGCAAGCCGCGGCAGTCAAGGCTAGACAGTATATACCTAATCCAGGAGAAGCTGAGCAATTTTTATAATAATAATAATAATAAAGTTAGTGATCTTGTATATGAGTCACTATAATAACATTTACTTTTAATGCAAATGAAAATGAAAATTATTTCAAGTTCCATTGACAATTAACTATAGAACCATTTTCTGTTCGTTTGTATTTTAAATAATTATAACAAAAAAAATCTTCTACTTTTTGTAAATTCACCTAAACTTTCTCACGTGTAACCAACAGCTTAAGTCACTCTAACTCTTCTTTATCTGACTTCTCTTTTTTGCCTAGTGGGTTCATTATATTTCACCCGAGATGCTTGAATAATTGGGACCTCGACTTAATTGGATATTTTCAGCACTACTATTGATGTTCTGACTGAGAAACTCTTGACTTTTAGAATGTCATTTTCATTCTCACGGCTTGATTTTTTTTTTTTGTAGTAAGAAAGATAATCACTTTTTAGTTCATTCCGTTCTAATTACGTCTCAGTTAATTTAGTGTTATAATGTCAATATACATTTTATTATTTTTAACTTTTGCTTCTTGTTTTTGGAGTTTTATTTCACCTGAAAGAATCCTGCAATTGAGAGATCCCAAGTCCCGCCCACTAAGCCAGTGGCCAATCAAAATCTTTTAAATTTACACACGTGTATTTTACCATCCAATGAATTTTAGCCTGGCTGCACGATACACACTGAAATGTCAACAGATTTCGACACTTTCGCCTCTGAAAACTACGTGCACACACACACACACACATACATACCAGCCCTCACACAAGGCCCATTAACCTTGCATTACTAATTTATTCATGAACATTATGCGTCACGTTAGCAGGAACTTTGACTTCTAAACGGCTTTGATGACTATTTTTATTCGAGTAGCCATTAGTCTTGTTTTCAATAATCTCAAAGGTTAGTCGTGGAAGCGGAACTAATATTACCATGCCATTTCATTTTTTTTAACATAATGATCGAATGAGTTTTGGGAAGTGAAAGTTTATTGAAATACAAGAGAAAAGTAAAGGGGTAATGTGCATACAATTTGAAAGGGATTAATTTTCAGAGAGAGAGAGAGAGAGAGAGAGAGAGAGAGAGAGAGAGAGAGAGAGAGATACGTGTTTATGAGTTTTAGGGGAATGAGCAAGCACACAATTCAAATTAGATTAATAAAATAAAGCTTTTGTATGCATGGAAAAAAATATCAACAATTATCAAAGTCAACATTGACTAAGCATAAATATAAACATACAAATGAAATCAATTTAATTGCATGTGCGAATGAATAATGTGGCGTCTCGGTAACAAAAGGGTATAAGTCCATTAGGAGGAAAAATGGACTTTTCAGGGGTTAAGGAGGACACAGTGACCTTTACGACTGGAACCCTACCCAGAGGGCCCCATCCCAATTACTAAGATTGGACCTATTTCCTAATAAGACCTAATTCAACCCAATTGAACATATAACAAATAGGATTGGGACCGAACCTAATGGTAGCCAATCCTAATGGTTACTGTAGGTTAAGTTAAGTTGGGGCCGACTAATTTTCAAGAAATATATTCATAAGAACAGATATTGTTCCTGAAATAACTGACCAACAACCAAGGACACAGTATCTGGGAGGGCAGGTACAGCAAGAGCTTCAACCCGCGGCAGCTGCACTAAGCATATGGTGTTTGAGTTTGTAATGACACAAAACATTACTGCACTGTGTTAAGTTATTACGAGGAACACAATGTGGACATGTCCCTCTTCGCACTACAGTAAAATCCTGAATGCCATAATTCTGAATAACATTATTGTATAATGCTGATTACTGAACATATTTGATTAAAATCCATCGATATTAATCACAAATTATCATGTTTACTACAGAACGGACAAACATTAGGAAGAAATGGTTGCAATTCCAGGTATGGCGTGGGCAAAAATACGGTGATTAAACCAAGTCACCGGAACATCCAGGAGAGAGGCCTGAGCTCACCGTTTCAGTTGTACAAAGTTATGTGGAGCGGCTGAAAAATATGGTCACCTTTGATTTTGCTCGATCCTTCCTTGGTGCCTCCTTGATTACCTGTATTATAGCAAGTGATGACTGTGTACTGAGTAACTTGTTTAACTGAATCAAAATATGGTAGTTCTTACCCCTGACATTAATAAACACCAAAGTTTAATACAATATGTAATTTATAACTGGACGGTGACACACAGTCTACGTAAATATTGGTAGTGGTCTAGAATATCCTTAATAAACAATGAAAATATTTTTTTGTCCAAATATGAAACTTACAGATACAATCTAATCTCATATAGTTTTGGATGATTAATGAAAAACCGACGAAACCTTCTTATTGATGTCCTTGACCATACATCTCTGTTTTAGTCTATAATTCTATGTTTTGAAACTTGAAAATATCAACATAGTTAAATAAATTTATATTTCTCATAAAAAAAATACTGTTTGTTATATATCATTTCGGGGCCAAACTGCATTATGTAAAACTTATACATCATACCTTGACACTAAAAAAAAGTCATTGTAAATCATAACACCAAGTAATTCATCCTATATTTATTAATCCCTACAGCACCTCGTTACCTTTTGGGCGGAGTGTTTGTTATGTAGTGTCGTGTTAGGGAGGCGAGAGGAGACCCGCAGCATCCAGACTTATATTCCCTTAACCCTACCGGGGATCACCAGCACCTCATTACCCCTGCACCACAATAACTCCATAATCTACCTCTAGCCAATGCTTGCAGCCATCAGAGTTACTGTTCAGACATGTATAGAAGCAACTAAAGACTTTATATAGATTCTGTTGAGAGCCACTATACATCCTTCTAGACATGGTTAGGATCGACTAGAAGCCCTGCATCTACAGAAGACCTGAGAACTCCAATATATTCCACCCTGACAACAGAGACAGATCAGCCTCACGACACAGTGCGAGACTGCCTGACCAAAATAAATAATTAACTCCGTTGGCTGAATAAAAGATCAACATGTATCTTGGCTCAGCAGTACTAATCACAAGAGTGGTCACGCTGGGTCTTTGTTACCAAGGCGAGGGACGCCTCACAGTGTCTGGCACCCGCTAGCTAATCCCCCACATAACAAAATCTATTTTCTTCCCCCCTCGGGTGCGTGATGTTCGAGGGGCGTTAGTCCATTATATCCCCGGCAGGAAGGCCGCCTCGTGTGTTCTGTCTATTTTGTTTGTTATTCATAGGCTGACTGACCACCATCATCACCAGTCTTTAGAAGCTGACGAAAAAATGAAAATGGTTTTCTGTGTGTGTGTGTGTGTGTGTGTGTGTGTGTGTATGTGTGTGTGTGTGTATGTGTGTGTGTGTGTGTCGAACCCCCGTGTGTGTTAAGTGTTTCTGTCACTGGATCTTCCCCCCTTCAAAGAAAAGTGGTTCAAGTTCAATGGTAAACTCAAATATTTAACACCAAAACTTTTTTAAGCCATCCACAGGTCGCTTGCTGCTACAACACGCCCAGGATATAATGTTCAGTGTTTGCTGTGTCTTCACTGTGTGTGTTACAGAAAATTCTCCTCCTCAGACCTACAACACTGGAAGTACTGATTACTTACTCGCATCTTTACTTCATTACCTTTCTATTGTACCATCTTGTTTCATTGGCAGTTCCACTCCTGGCACGCCCAGGTCATTGTTCTAAAGTCATCACAATAAACACTATAAGCGAATATAGCATCATTACTAACTTAACGTACCTACCTAACCTAACCTAACCTAATTTTGGTATACCTTGGAAATTTTGTGAAACTAAACGACGTTCTACTTAAAACAAAAAATTTGCCAAATATGAACAAGTTTTAATTATTTGACAGCAGTAGAATACAAGAGTTATTACATTTTAGCAAACACATTCACAGATTCATGAGTCTCAGCGTTCACGGATGAGACGGAGATTTACAGGAGATTTTTCGGTGACTATACTATATAATGGACAAAATGGAAAAGAAATGGAAGAGAAACACCGGGATAGATGAGGGTCCAGTGTTGTATTGGTTCATATGAAAGATAAGAACCACCAAAACGAGAGAATGACTCTGATAATTAATACACGTTGTCTTTCATCAATAGTCATGATGGTGAGTATAAGTTAGATGATGTCTTCACAAATTATTTATTTACAGAACTTAAGATTCGAAGAGCTTTCACAGTTTAGTTAGTGAGGTGCAAAGAGGTTTGGGCTGGACCAGTCTGATAAAAGTCGCTACTACCTGGGCACTCCTACTACCTGTTACCCTACACTGAGGTGTGTATATATGTTACGCTCCTTTTGTGGAATTGCCCAGTTCATGAAATAGCCTCCCAAACTAACCTAAACCAGCCCAAACATACTTAACAACCAATTTTAGCCCAACCCTATCTTACTTAAAGTAACCTAGCTTACCTAGTTTATGTTATGTTAGTAAGGTTAGGTTAGATCATTTTGCCTAGTTCGCTTAATGGGTTCCTAATCAAGCCTTGGTTAAGTTAGGTTGGCTTAAGTTAGGCTAGGCTAGTCTAGTCTAGGCTAGGCTGGGTTCGAGAGGGTCGGGTTAGGTTAGGTTAGGTCGAATTGGTTTAGGTTGGAAACCTATTTCACGAACTGGACAAAATGACTGCCCAGTCCATGAACTGGATTAGAGACGAAAGCCTGATACGTAAGTCTAGACTTTCACTAAACTATGTCTTCATCAGCCTGTCCAGTTTCTCACCAAACTCCCGATGCCTCACTGTCCCCGACTTACATGTGGCCTCACCATGACGACCCTCTGAACCGCCACCTAGTCTCCTTCCAACCTCTTACAATAACAGTAATGTTGAGTTTATCATAGAAAACAAAATGTAGATTGCTGGCAAAAATTATGGAATTTTTCTTCATGAAGCAGTTTGAACGAAGTTTACAACATTCTGAGATATAAAATACCAAATATGGAGGAAGTTAAAACAAGAGTAAAGGAAACATTTGATGTTCATCCCACCAGAACTCCTCGCACTGCGCAAATAGTTTGGCATCGTACACTTTCAGCATTGGTCTCAAAATAACTTTCATGGTTGGTTGGGCTGCCCCCGGGCGACTGACTCCACCGACTTTGTCAGTAATGAGTTTTTCCCTCCTAGATGCTGAGTGATGACACTTTTACAACTTTCCAACTAACTGCGTGAGACATGGAATGTTGAGGCCCGTGTATTCTGTTTTTATTTGTAAAGTTTCATGAATTATCAACACACACACACACACACACACACACACACACACACACACATATATATATATATATATATATATATATATATATATATATATATATATATATATATATATATATATATATTACCGGAAGCAATCATTTCAAACTCAATTCGAAATCACCTCGAGAAACACAAGTTAATTAATGATTCTCCGCATGGCTTCACAAGTGAGCGTTCATGTCTATCAAATCTATTATCATTATTTCAACCGTTTTCGAATCAGTGGATGACGGACACGATTATGATGAGGTTTACCTCAACTTTAGCAAAGGCTTCGACCGGGTCCCTCCCCAATGAAATACTAATACGTAAAGTGGAGGCACATGGAATTGGAGGCGATATTCTAAACTGGATTAGGGCGTGGTTACTGGACAGGAAGCAGAGAGTCAGCATTAGTAGCACTAAATCCGATTGGGGTAACGTCAATAGTGGAGTGCCCCGTTACTATTTATTATATACATAAACGACATTGATATAGGTGTAAAGATCGACAAAGTAAATTTGCTGTGTAATTAAATCTGATGAGGACTCCGCAAAACTACAGGAAGAACTAAACAAGTTTTTCACATGGTTTGAAAAATGGCAGATGAGATTTAATGTGTAAAAAATGTAAAGTACTTACCTTAGGACATGTAAACAGAGAAACCAGATATTATATGAACAACAATGATATAGAGAAATCCGACTGTGAGAAAGATTTAGGAGTAATGATAAGTAGGAATCTTAAACCAAGACAACAATGGGTATTTGCTCGAAACAAAGCAAAGTACTTAGGTTCATGCAAAGAAGTGTTAGTTACAAGACTAGCGAAGTTATCCTAAAACTATATCTTGTGCTTGTGAGACCTCACTTGGATTATGCAGTTCAATTCTGGTCACTGTACTACAGAATGGATATAGAATCCCTAGAAAATAGATTAAAGAATTTGAATTTGCACTCCCTCGAGAGACGTAGAGTGAGGAGAGATATGATCGAGGTGTATAAATGGAAGTCAGGGTTAAACAAAGGTGATATAACAAAGGTACAGTACTTAAACTCTCCAACCAGGAGCGAACTCGTAGCAATGGTTTTAAATTAGACAAATTTACATTTATGCGCGAGATAGGTGAACACTGGTTTGGAAATAGAGTAGTGGATGAGTAGAACACGTTACCAAATATCAGGATAAACTCGAACACGCTGGATAACTTCAAATATGGGTTGGGTGGATAAATGATCAACATGGGTTGGGTGTAAACAGGACTGCCTAGTATGGACCAAAAGTCCCATAAAGTAATATTGCAACGTACCTCACATGTACTTTGACCTCTATTTTCCAAACTTCGATTGCTTGTCTAGTAATGACCTGGGAATAATGACTGCAGTTCTAAAGGCTCATGTAATGTGTCTGTGTCGAATTTTTAATACCATTAAGACTATCAGCTACAGGTTATAGGCTGACCCTCTCAAGTGTCAATGGCGGTAGTGGCATCCTGACAATAACAGTTGTGTTGGGTTGGAGAGAAAGTTGCTTCATCCTGTTGGCTCCTTACCTCACCTGTCATATTGTTCTGTTCACCTATATCTAGATTCAAAGTTACGTCATCTGTTTTGATTGATATATTTACGTTGCCTCCATTAGAACTCATCTTCTATTTATGACACCAACAATTATCTCATCGGGAACTGTTTTGATTATCTGGGTTTTTTTTGAGAACTTCGTTACTTACCAATACTAAGTTTCATAATTCATGTTTTTAGTTTTTTTGTTACACTAATGTTTTCAAGCTTCCTCTGCCTCAAATTCTCCTCCTCCCTTACAGAACTACTAGGAGATGAGAACCGAAGACTTGACTACAAACAATTACTGTCACCTTACCCTGGGATCTAACTAAGGCACACCTTTCCTTGTCAGAGAGCATAGTGCTATTGACAATGGACAAAGTACTACATTGGTGACTACCATTTTCCTTATTTTCTTTAATATTCCAAGACATTAAATGTTATGGCAGTCTTTGTTTAGTTTTCTTGTCATTTTTTTTCTAGTTATGTGTTCTGGAGGACAACCAGCAACAAAGATATAAAATTCCTATATATACGCATAACTCTAGTTCCCGTTTACAAAAGTCACTCACTGTCCTAATGACCCACGCGAGAGAACGTTTTTATTTTCTAAGCCATCTGAAAATATATTGATTATAAAACTCAAATTTCAAATTTAATTCGTAGGGAAAACTTGGCCATAATCCTAGTTAAGGTTGCTGGAGGGCCACGGAATGTGATAAATTCCTGTATTTGAAGCAAGAGTCCTGAAGTTCTTTGCTCTCCAAGAAGTTTTTGTTAACACAGAGGCGTGTCGAGACCAACACTGACGTTCCGTGCATTTTTTTTTCATTTACCAGCGTATGATTAGTACTTTTTCTGTCAGCGAGTGAGTGACATGCTTTTTGAGTGACAATTAAAGTTCTGTATATTGAGATGCTGGCACAGAAATCATTAGTTAAATTTAGTTGAGTTTTATATTCCTTACTTTTATTGGTAAGTTGAAGAAGAGTTTCACTGAATAATATGTGTTTCTTCGTCAGTGAGACTGAGTGAATGGCGGGTGTTTTCCATTGTTTAGTTACTAAATCATATACACAATTGCTGGTGCTGCATATTTAGCTAAGTTTAACTGATTTAAGTGTAGGTCAAATTCAGTGAACCTTATCAGCGACAAAATTATGCATAAGTTGCCGCCGTAGTTAACTTGACAGATCTTACACAACTACAGTCTTCTCGTTTACAGCATACATGACCTTTACAGCCCGTCCATTGGTTGTTGTTGGGTAGCTTACCACAAATGACAACCATTAGTGTAACGGACGGGTGAACAGACAACTCGGAAACACAATTTCCAGGCCAGCCACAACGAGCCCTCCCCGTATTAGTACACAAGATACTTATTTGCCTTGATGTCTGACACTGGTCTAGCAAGATGTGGACACGCAATGAAAATACATTCACCACCGGAGAACGGTCATTTTTTTTACTGTCAAGATGATTTACACAAGATATATGGGGCTTCTTGCTCCTTCAAACTAGTTCATAGTCTATAGCTGTATAAACACGTGCAGAATGTGTGACTATAAGGAGGGATAAGCTTCGAAATTACTTTGCTCTCTGGCGGGATTAAACTGTTTCTAGCTATATTCATTTATTTAAACCTCTGTGAAGCCATGCTTGAATATTTGTAAATTACTGCAACCTGTCGCACGTACGAATACCTGTATTCATTTATCCATGTTTATATAATCAAGTATACTCACGCACCCATGATTATACAAACGTTACATGGTGTTTTATTAAATGTATATGCATATGTTCCATCTTCTGCCACGTGTTGTTTATTTTTAAAAACATAATTATGAAAATAGATAATATGGTGAATGCTTTAATCATGACGATGAACTCCAGTTAATATTCAAACATATTTTTAATGATAATAAGTAATTTCCATATTCATATTTTCACATCATATTATTAACAACTAAAAAGCTAATTACTATATTTCTTACTTCATAAAACAGAAAGTTTTATATTTCCGTGTCTAAATATCCAACAATGATTTAAAAACACACTGTAATATTGAGCCAGTAAACAGCCTTAAGTTATATTATTGTAATTGAAGATGGAGTATTAACGCCAAGTGGTGCAAATATTTTCATAGTTCCACAAAAGCTACAAAACTGACTGACACCTTGGATCTAACACAAGAAACAACATTAAATGCCTATCTATTACATTTCCTTCTGCTGCATTTTGGACTCAGGGATGTGTCTCAAACATAATTAAAAGATTGAAAACTTGCTTCCGATACCACACCTTTGGCAAAAAGTACTGCCATCCGTAACTATTCTTAAGTTAAATACTTGTGTCTAAATTAGATCACAAATACACACCAAGACATCCACGGGAGAACTTACCACGAGAACTAAGTGGATGTAAAAGAAAGTTTTCATGTCAATGTGTACACGTAAAATGTCTTGCCAAAGGTATTCACGCGTCCAAATTCGAGTTTCCAAGTTAAAAAAATAAAATGCCTGAGATACCGCTCGGACAGGTAAGCAAGCAAGGAAGAAAAAAAAAAACGATATGGAACTTGGTAAAAATTGTGTCCAAATTTTAACTTCCAAGCTCAAAAAGTGCCTGAAACATTGCCCAGACACTCGGGTAAGAAGATACAAAACCAACGAAGCAACCAACGTCTGCATGTCAAAAGAAAGATACCCTGCATTATAACTTATTGTAGTCACGCGTCACAAACCTGTTCTCACTCAGCCTGTGATTCTCCGAGATATATGCAATATTTATACAGGTCAATTAAAATACTTGTTCTTATTCGAAAATCACTTCATTGGTAATTATAATTCATTAAACCTCAAAGAAAATTTAAATTATGTTAACAAAATTACCTGCGACCGAGGACAATTTCCTTTCCTATGAGTTACCGATTCACATCCTATCATTCTGAGAGGGAAGGATATTTATTTGCACTCTTACGTCAACCGCATCAGTGTTAATCGATATGTTATCATGAATGTGATCGGTGATTCAGGGTGTTGGTTCATTGATACCTTCCAACTCATCTTCTTCGGCGTTCTGTCAATTCCTAAGTGATAAACAAGGTTGTCCGCGTTTAAACCATTCATAGGTAATGCAATATAGAATAATTTGATGGCTTTATTTGCTTCGTGTTTTCTTTCCCTTTACATTTTAGGAGGAGGGAAAAGAAGATAATTATTGCGTTCATCAGTATACATTGCCTACGTTACCAAGGCCACCAAACTGTTCTAGGCTACAACGGGGGCAAAAAGACATGTCACTCATAGTATAGAAACAAACCATATTTTAACCCATAGAAAGAAGCGAGTACTCTGATGGTTCACTGATCACTCACACAACATACTCACACCCCGGCCTACACCATCATTGACTTACACCCCGGCTTACACCACCACTGATTACACACACAACACACTCACACCCCGGCCTACACCATTACCACGACCTCAATTTCCTCCACACAGGTTGCAATATTTAACTTATAAATCAAAAGGAATAAAAAGATACTGCTTCTATGAACATTTTCTTTGTTCATGTAGGAAATTTATCCATCGTCATTTTCGTTGCAAGTTCCTTAGCTTAAGAAACTGCTCGAGATTCAGCCAACTTATAAGAAAGTGTTGAAATAAAACCAAAAAAGTGACACCTGTCTATAAGGAAATACAGTATTACTGTAAATTATTTGACTGATAATGAGAATATCTTTTATCGTTTGAAAATCCTCACCTATTGGAAAAAAAATCTCCGGTTAAACACACCAAAAAGAATAAATTAACAGTATGGAAATAATTTCTCACAGTAAGCCGTTGCCGCTACAACAGCAGTCAGTTTAGGAAAAATAAATGTTCCACAATTACACGTTGAGTTTAACTCGTCTTCTACAAATCACACCATTATTAGTCTTACCAAAAAAATAGCCAAAATTCACTTGTCAACCTCGCTGTGTTTTCCACCTTCAGTTAGTGACAATAAAACGAGAGTCAACACGTCTCTAATGTCCTCAAGAGAGTCTCCACAGCACTATTCTTTACTGACAGTAAATAAAAGAATCATTGACTTGCATCATTGCTAGAATATTATGTTACATAATCCCTTCCAGGCTTCGCAATCAACACCCAGGACTCCACGGCGCCGCCCCGAGCTTTCCTGGTGACTGAGGCACAACACAGTTCCTCACCGCTACTGCATACGCGGCCGGGATCACCTAATTTACACTATGTAAAAGTTCCTCACCAACGTCCAAGGCTCCTCCATCACCATTCAGTCCAGGGTCAGCGACTCAGGGTCCTATCTGAAACCTGTAGCACGAAATTAACCTTTCAACATGTTCAACAAGAGTAACACCATGCAAACCATTCTTCCCTCCATAGTTAAAGTTAATGGTCTTTCGTCAACTGTCGCAGTCTCGTTATATTACCACGTGTAAATGATATACCTCTGTATCACACGTGAGGTCGCGCTAACAGGTCCTAATAACAGTACACTTAATTCTGACATAAGTAGTCATGGTTACTCTTCTCTGTACGAGTTTGTTACAAGCAGGTGAATAACGTTGACCGGTGGTAGCTCTGCTACACGCCAACAAACACCATTATCACCGCTTTTGTAGGGTCTGTCACTGACATTTTCATCATTAGCTCATTGACTGATTCTCTGCAAGCTACTACACCTAATATCTGAATTAGTTCTCGGAGGTAATTTCGTAAAGATAATATCATTGTTCTGTCATGTGTGTCTATGTGACCATCTGCTTGTCTGTTAGTGTTCTCGCTCACCATCACGTGCAGCTCTCGTTTTCAAACTTCCTGATTATATTTCTGAGTCAATCACTGGAACTCTATGGAATTTGTTCGAAAATGACCCAAGTCCCAAGATCACATTGCCACAGGGCAGTGGACCAATTTTGAGTTATTTCCTCCAAACTTTTAGATTGGATGTCAGAACCTCTTTTTAGAACAGTTAGATGCCAAAATCACGCAAAACACAATATATATATATATATATATATATATATATATATATATATATATATATATATATATATATATATATATATATATAAAATGTACAAACCTGTAATTTATTCTCTTTGCCGTTATTTTTATAGGAATTCCAACAACAAATTTTCACATTTTGCGTTCAAGACATACGAGTACATGTTTGATTGTCGTGAGTTGCGTATGAAATCTCTTTTGGTTCGGTTTTGCAACAGGTCCCTCGTACTGTTGAACTACTTGGTGCCTATAAATATAAGAGGTATCCAAAGAGAGTGAAAAGCAGACTCATCATTTAAAAGGCTGAACACCGACGGAAAAAGAAAAACTCAGCCAAAACATCTGCAAACATCACCTGCTCCTTGGTTCACTGACTAATGTACTATATGTGAGGAGTGTCCGTGTATAGATCTGTGCCCGAGTGTGAGCAAGGAAGAGAAGAGGTAGACGTGGCAGTCCATCACGAGAGATCTTCTGACACAGCATTTTGTCACAATTAATTAATGTATATAAAAGAATTTATATTCAAAACTTTTTTTGAAGAATTATGTGACCTTTGACCTCCGTTAAACTTCATTTGAGGGAAGTTTAAAATTGTAAAAGAATGTATTTATGAAAATACCTTGCTTCAACTGACTATAAAAACAAAAACTAAACGCAAAAGGTGTAATTTTCTTTAATGTTGACGTATTAATTGTTACAATATGACAAAAATATTATAATCCATAAATTTTCTGGCTCTGGTCATTACACACCAGCCCCTTCCCCAAATATTATTCCTGCTGGATCGAAATTTAAGTGAAGAGCAGGACAAGATCTCCTTTTTTGTACGCCAGCATTTTTTTCTGATTATCTGAGGGTATCTGTCCGTCACCCGTGTACGTCTGTCTTCCCTTTGTCAATAGGAAAATACAAGTTAAATTCATTTTCCTAGGAATCTAGCCTCGACGGTGCCAGGCTCCACCTCCAGTACAAGATATTAATACCCAGAATTTTTTTTCTTCTATAATATCTAAACCTTGACCTCTCGTGCTGGAACAAGGTTGAAAATAATACTAAACAAATAGACTCGACTATGGCATATCATTGAAACACTTGACTTAGAGATAAAAAGAACATAAGTGAGAATCTTGTATAATAAGATGAAGAAATGAAACTAATAACAATTTAAAAACATTACTTAATAAGCTTACCAGGAAAATCCCTCCAATTTTCTTCTTATATACATTCGCAAGCGTTTATTGACGAATTAAAAGAAAAAAAAGTCAGCAAATCTTGGTGGATCAAACAGTGAGTTGCCAGTGGGTTAATTAAGTATGTGTGTAGCAAGTGGGTGATTAACAGGAGTGTTGACTCAAGCCTGCGGGATCACTACCACCTCCACCATGCACCATCTCTCCTCCCCACACACCACAATGGCCTCCTCACCTGTCTTCTCTCACCCACGAAAAGATTGTTAAGTCTTTCTCTCATTTATCTAAGATCGCGATTCAGCACGAGTGAGAGAGATTAAGATTATTATAAAGAGCACCTATCTCTCTCTCTCTCTTTCTTTCTACATATATTGTAATGCAGCATGAAGTCTCTCTTATATGTCAAGTGCCTCTTTATCCGCTCGGGAATGGTCTATTCTAACAGATCATTTTGAAACTTTGGGCAAACCGCTGTTAAATATGACATGAGGGATATTGGTGCCTCCAGGGTAGTTTTAAGGGGTGTTGGTGCCTCTAGAGTAGTTTAATGGGGGTGTTGGTGCCTCTAGAGTAGTCTAATGGGGTGTTGGTGCCCCAAGAGTCGTCTAATGGGGTGTTGGTGCCTCCAGGGTAGTCTTAAGTGTCTATTGGAAGCTGAAAAGTTTATGCTACATAATACACCCGCCAGGCCGCCACTAATACTGACAAGCTCCGGATTGTGTGAACGAGAGAAGTTCCCAGATAAATGTCAGCCGTCCCGCCCTTAACTGTCGTACTGGAGTGTGGTTGGGTGGTTGGGTGGGTGGGTGGGGCGTGTAGGTGGTGTAGGGGGATAACGGTAATGTGAGTTTGCATTTACTGGGAACTCACAAGTATCAAGGAACGGTATTAGGGTATACAGGTAATTCCGTTTGTAAGAGGCAATGGTAAAGGAAATAATTAATTAATCATATAATTATCACTGTGAGAATAAGAAATAATGAGTTGTAAGCCTATATGTAGGATCTTACTTGTCTATGATAGATAAAGAATAATATTAAGGTTATATTTAGTAACACCTGTCCACTTCATGATGCTTGATTAAAAAGATTATCCTACGTGTTTAATTGCTACAAGTTAAGATAAACCCATAAAGATCTATACTCCGTTATTATCACGGTGTGAAGGTGTGGAACAACTTACCCCCACCCATCCGAGCAAAGACTACGCTCCCTTCCTTTAAATCATCTCTTAAAAAATATCCTTTGTTTAAGTATTAATATTTATTGTAATATCTACTATATTTACAGTACCTGCTTTTATTGTACCATCAAAACCGTTTTATCGGAAATTATCATGTAAATAGATAAGAAATTACCATTGCAATAAATATATTTGCCAACATAATCCTGACAGCTCTGTCCTCTTTTTCAACCTTAATACTGTACAACCCATGTTGTACTGCTTCCCCATTATAACGTATGTTCAATTCCACTGTAATTTATGCATATACTTATAAAATAAATAAAAATATAACAATAATGAATAAATAAATAAAATAAACATTGTGAGATGCTCTTATTACCACCATGCTATTGTACTATTCTAGATGATACTAAATATTACATAATACTTCCTTGAGATAAATGTATAGTATACTGTATATCAGGTGACTACAGGAGAGCTCAGATTCTCAACTGGCTCAGCCATGTTAATATTGTTATTATTATCCACTCTGCATCTGTGTTTTTCTGGCTAAATAAACTGTTTCAATTCAATTCAATTTCAATTCAATTAATGTACTGATATTCGATAACTGATTTGATATACAGTAGATTTTACAGTCAAGATACACTAAGCCTCGCGTAAAGAAGAAAAGTCTGAAAAACATAGAGACAGATGAGGAGGTCAAGTAAAGGTGATGCAACTTAGTCAAACTTTGGCCGAAACTCAGCTCTTCAACCCAAGCGTCACAAATGAAAATCACTGAGTTATTGTTTATGTTTCCTGACAACTGATGACTTTATTAATCATATATTTAGCATAAAACGGGCGAAAGAATTTATTGACAACGATGTTCTATAAAAAAAAAAAACATTTTCAACACAAGCCTGATGTCATGGATAATAAAATATGATATGAAATGTAGTTACGTCTTTCCGTGATAGTGACGAGGGTGTATCAATATTAAAGCAGTTTATCAAATACATAATGACGTTGCTGGGGCGCCGTGCAGTCTAACATGGGGTTGATGACATCGTTCTAAATCAGGGGTTCTCAACCAGGGGGGAATTCAGTTTTTCAGGGGGGGGGGGGGGGGGAAACTGATTCGGGAGCAAGAGATATGTTCGATGAGAAATCAATCACAGAATTTTGGCCCTTGATGTGCAATTCCTACCCAAAAGTGGCAGAAAGAGCAATCCGTGCATTGCTTCCGTTTGTGTCGACATATCTTTGTGAGTCAGGCTTTTCAACTCTGTTGCAAATTAAAACGAAGCAACGTAGTAGATTAGAGGTAGAAAATGACCTGCGTTGTGCCCTTTCAAGCACTCCTCCGCGTGTCCCAGAATTGGCGAAGACAAAACAATCACAGGTTTCTCATTGACTGTAATCTTCATCTGAATAAAATTAATTACAAATTTACAATATCCTGGTATTCTATTGAACTTTTTGTTTATTGCATTATGCTTCAGTTTGGTCTGTTAAGTAATTCATTATAAATATAAAAAAAAATATTTTACTTTTATTCAAGTTTTATAAATCCATCAACATTTTCAATTGGCATTTAATTTGTAAAACTCCACTATAAAAATAATCCATGTAAAATTGTAAATGTATATGTACTAATATGGAAAAAATAAAGGATTTTCAGTATTATATGAATATTATTTGGAATGCACTTTTTGAGGCAGACAATCTTGGAAAGGAGGGGGGAATGACATTCTGACATGTGGTGAAAGGGTGCATGGGGCAAACAAGGTTGAGAACCACTGTTCTGAATATTATGCGGTCCTTAAGCGTTCCTTTGTTCCTTGGTATTCTCAGCACAGGTTACTTCCCTCGCCCTCACGCTCTCTAATTACCTGGCAGTCACACATATCAGCCAACTTCACGAGCACCTCACCACATGAAGTTTAATACTACTAACTTCATTTCACCCCCAAGCACCACCCGCAACTCACTACTTACACAATTAATGCGATAAAAAGACAAAAACATTCTCCCTCGCTTGTCTTCCTCCCTGCTGGTTCCTGAGTGACTTTCCGCCGTGTAAGGCTTCCCGGTGTCGGCGTCTTGCTCGTCTCTACTCAGGGAGTCAAAAGTCCTACACTGCACTTGATGGTACTATCATCCCTACGGCCCCAAAATCCTCTTACTATACCCCCTCTTCCATCTACACTGTACGCAAGTCATCACAGTTGGACATTACAAAGGAATTTATCAATACTTGTTGATGGTGTTGAACTTTGTTTTACGGACAACGAACTTACTACAAGCTTCACCTTCTTCATTGTTTTGATAATCAGGATTTTAAAAAAATTCTTGGATACTAAAACAAATGTTTTAGATATTATACAATTAACTTACTGTAAATAGAAACATAAAAAGGTTCAAACACCCCCGTAATTATTCATATTTTCAGGGAGTTATGTGTAACTAATGTAAAAAAGTTTACATTGGACACACGGCCA